>PVHX01016527.1:10355-43086 GCA_004024805.1 Geosciurus inauris | reverse complement strand
TTTGGTACCGGGGATTGAACTCAGGGGCACTCGACCCCTGAGCCACATCCCCAGCCCTATTTTGTGTTTTATGTAGAGACAGGGTCTCACTGAGTTGCTTAGCGCCTCGCCCTTGCTGAGGCTGGCTTTGAACTCGAGATTCTCCTGTCTCAGCCTCCCTAAGTGCTGGGATTACAAGCGTGAGCCACCGCGCCCGGCTCCCCAGCTACCTTTTTTTCGGTACTGGGAATTGACCAGGTGCTTTACCACTGAACTACATCCCCAGTCCTTTTCATTTTTTGAGAGTCTCACTAAATTGCTAAGGCTGGCCTCAAACTTATATCCTCCTGCCTCAGCTTCCCAAATAGCTAGGATTATAGGCATTCACCTCTGTGTTGGGCAAGGGAAATCTATATTTTTAACAATCACACCAGGTCTGTGGTTCTCAAATATGGCAATTTTACCCCCCAGAGGACACTTGTCAGTGTCTGGAGTCTTTTTTGGTTGTCACAACTGGGAAGAGAAGTACCATTGGCATCTACTGTGTATAAGTCAAGGATACTGTTACACATCCTACAATGTCACCCACAACAAAGAACTGCCCCACCCAATATGCCAATAGTGACAAGGTTGAAAAATTCTGTTCCATGTAATTCTGATACCCACTAAACATTAAGAAATATTCATCTAAACTGGGTGTGGTGGCACATGCCTGTAATCTCAGTGGCTCAAGAGGCTGAGGTAGGAGGATCACAAGTTCAAAGCTAGCCTCAGCAACTTAGGCCCTAAGCAACTCAGCGAGACCTTGTCTCTAAATAAAAATATAATAAGGCCTGGGGATGTAGGTCAGTGGTTAAGCACCCCTAGGTTCAATCTCCAGTACCACAAAAAAAGAAAGAAAAAAGAAAAGAAGTATTCATCTAAGCCTTAAACTTGAAGGTTTTTTGAAAGGAAAGGATTATCTAGATAATGGATACAACTTATACATTTTTTAGAAAAAGCACTGGAGTGACCCTCACCTTCCCACATCTTATTCTTCCCACTTTACACCAATGGGTTCCTTTGACATCTAAGGTCCAGTTGCCAATCTGTAAAATAATCAGATAAAATAGGTACTACTACCCTAATTTTATGAAGATTTTACTTTGCCCAAAGTAACACTGTTAGGAAGTAAAGTCACTCAGTCTTTCTCTCTGGTAGCCCTTCACCCTGTCAGAATGTACTGTGAGTGTAAAAAAACAAGTGCTATTCACTAAGAGAATATTAAAAACCAGATTCAGGAGCCAGATGTGGTGGCGCATGCCTATAATCCTAGAGGCTCAAGAGGCTGAGACAGGAGGATCTTGCGAGTTCAAGGCAAGCCTCAGCAAAAGCAAGGCACTAAGCAACTCAGTAAGGCCCTGTCTCTAAATAAAATAAAAATAGGGCTGGGAATGTGGCTCAGTCATTGAGTGTCCGTGAGTTCAATCCCTGGTACCCTACCTCCACGCACACACACAAAAAAAACCAGATTCAGTTAAAGTTACAATTCTATGGAAATTCCAAACTGGTCCTTAATATCAACATTCCCACTTTATCCAAGAAAAGTCAGTAGACTCAGGATATCATCTGACAAGAATCATCACTATTTTTCTAGATGTTAAGACAGAACCAGACTGATTAAATAAGCACACGCCACTATTATGCAAGGTTGCTATGTTGTATGTGCCATGGACAGTGCTCACCCGAGTGGTATTTAACCTATACTTAAAATTGGAGGTGGCCAGGCCCAGTGGTGCATGTCTGTAATCCCAGCTACCTGGAAGGCTAAGGCAAGTTCAAAGCCAGCCTCAGCAATTTAGTGAGGCACTAAGCAACTTAGTGAGACCCTGTCTCAAAGTAAAATAAAAAAAAGGCTGGGGGGGGGGCGGCAGCTGGGATTATAGCTCAGTGGTAGAGCGCTTGCCTCCCATACATGAGGCCCTGGGTTTGATCCTCAGCACCATATACAAAGCAATAAAATAAAGACATTGTGTCCATCTACAACTAAAAACAATATTAAAAAAAATTTTAAAAGGCTGGGGGCTGGAGATATAGCTCAGTTGGTGGAGTGCTTGCCTTACATAAGGCTCTGGGTTCAATCCCCAGCACCACACACACACAAACACACACACACACACACAAAGGCTGGGATGGGGTTCGGTGGTTAAGTACCCCTGGGTTCAATATCCCTGGTACCAAAAAAAAAAAAGAAAGAAAGAAAAACACATTTTTCTGACATATCCCAGAATGAGAATTCATTGCAAGATCCTCCTTTCAGGAGCCGGGCGTTGGTGGCTCAAGCCTGTAATCCCAGCACTTAGGGAGGCTGAGACAGGAGAATTGCAAGTTCAAAGCCAGCCTCAGCAACGGCGAGGCACTAAGCAACTCAATGAAACCCTGTCTCTACATAAAACACAAAATAGGGTTGGGGATGTGGTTCAGTGGTCGAGTGCCCCTGAGTTCAATCCCTGGTACCAAAAAAAAAAAAAAAAAAAGAGTTTTGGGCTGGAGCTGTGGCTCAGTGGTAGAGTGCTTGCTCCCCATGAGCGAGTCACTGGGTTCGATCCTCAGCACCACATAAAAATAAATAAATACAATAAAGATATTGCATCCATCTACAACTAAAAAAAAAAATGTTTAAAAAGATCCTCCTTTCAATGAGCAGGAGCCTCTTAAAAACTAATACTATTTCCAGCAGGGCACGGTGGCGCACGCCTGTAATCCCAGCACTTTGGGAGGCTGAGACAGGAGAATCGCTGAGACAGGAGATCAAAGCCAGCCTCAGCAATAGTGAGGTGCTAAGCAACTCAGTGAGACCCTGTCTCTAAATAAAACACAAAACAGGGCTGGGGATGTGGCTCAGTGGTCAAGTACCCCTGAGTTCAATCCTTGGTACCAAAAAAAAAAATTAATACTATTAACACTCAAGCTCCAAACTTCCTCAAGCACCATAACACCTGCCTCATCTTCTCATTTTCTTTCCTGTTGAACCAGACAAGCCTCATACATACCATTTAAAGTATAAAATGAAAATGGGGGTGTAAATCAGTGGTACAGCGCTTACCTAGCAAGAATGAGGCCCTGGGTTTGACCCCAGCACCACAAGAAAAGGGGTGAGGGGAGAAGAAGTTTAAAAAAAATAAAAAGATTACCATATCTTAAAGAAGTCTGAAAGGTAATTGAAACCTTACAAAATCAACCGATTTCCTGCTAGTTTAATAACTTTTATGAAGACCTTATAATATTAAAACACAAGCACAGTATAAGCCAGAAAGGGATCAAAACTTACTAAGTTATGGTCCCTGACTTGAGTACCTCACTATTAAGTGGAAGAAGTGTACATCCTACCAATTGCTAATAAACAGAATAAACACTTATCAAAAAAAAAAAAAAAACATTTTCCCCCAAGATTTTTCTCATATATGCCCTCACTTATCAAGAGCTGTTGCCAAGCTATGAAGCTCACTAGGCCTTACTTCCAGCTGCCTACTGACATCTCCATCTATACATCACACAGGCAAATTTATCTCAGAATATCAGACTGTCTTCCCTAATCTCTTTTTCTCCCCCTTTTAGTGGTAGTGGGATTGAATCCAAGGGTGCTCTACCACTGAGCCGCATCCCCTGCCCTAAGTTGCTGAGGCTGACCTCAAACTTGCAACTATGCCTTTGTATATGCTGTTTTCTGCAACTGGAATATTTTTTCTTACTTGTGCAAGTTCCTATTCACCCTTCAAAGCCCAACTCAATGTCTTCTCCCTACAAAGATCTCCCTACCCCTAGGTGATGGCACTATTCCCTTTATTCTGTATAAATGTCTTTATATGGATATATAACACAGCAGTACAAAAATTCATCAAAATATGTCTTGGATATCCTTGAAGGAAGGTACTATTTCTAACCTCAGTACCAGTTATGAGTAAACAGTTCACATTCATATATCCTGGATCAATTTATTTGGCAATTATCTCCAAATTTTATGGATTCCTAAACTATGCTGTATGTGAAAATCCAAATTTCATAACAATTGCTTTGAGGTTTTCAAATTTATTTAATTATATAAAGGTTGAATGAGTAGCTAGCTGGGCATGGTGGCCCACGCCTGTAATCCCAGGAGAATCGCAAGTTCAAAGCCAGCTTCAGCAATGGCGAGGCACTAAGCAACTAACTCAGTGAGACCCTGTCTCTAAATAAAACACAAAATAGGGCTGGAGATGTGCCTCAGTGGTCCAGTGCCCCTGAGTTCAATGACCGGTACCAAAAAAAAGAGGTTGAATGAGTAAATTATGACTGAAAACACATCAAAGGCTTCCTTATTCACTAAGGAAAGAATGAAAATTCCCTTTATAATCCTAACAAGAGGAATCTACCTTTCCCTAGACTCTGATATCCTTAAAGCCTTCACATAGAAATTACTAAACAGTATTACTATGAAGTCCAACAGAAGACATACCCAATTCCAAGCAACCTGTATGCTAGGTTAAAGGGAAGTACACAAATCTTATTTGTCTTGGTGTATCAAAAAAAAAATTTCACTAAGTTCAAAACTTTTTTCTGGGGCTGGGGCTGGGACTAGGACTATAGCTATATGGCAGAGTGCTTGCCTAGCATGTGTGAGGGACTGGGCTCGATCCCCAGCACCACATAAAAATAAATAAAATAAAGGCATGTTGTCCATATACAACTACCAAAAAAAATTTAAAAACACACACACACTTTTTTTCTGGAAAGGAAGAACCGGGGAGGATTTGATGATCCAGAAACATTTATTCAGGGCTGGGCCAAGTTCCTACTGTCCCATTCGCCAGGGCAGCACTCCTAACTTCTGATGGCTCTCCTTCCCCCAGGGAACCTGTTCTCTCATTTCTTCCCCCGCACCTGCCTGTGAAGAGGTAGATTTGCACCGAGTAACCCCGAGTAACTCTATGTGAAAGGTGAGCCTAAGGCAGTCGATGGGAAGACGGGTGCGGTGGTGCACACCTGTAATTCCAGCCACTTGGAGACTGAAGCAGGAGGACTGCAAGTTCGAGGCAGGTCTCAGCAATTCTTAGAGATCGTCTCTCAAATTTTCAAACAAGGATGGGGGATGCAGCTCAGTGGTAAAGGATGGCAGTCGGTCGGAGACTCAAGAGCTTAGGTAAGGTCCCTTCCGGGACACCTGAGACAGATCCGCCTTCCTCTAATTGTTTTTCAGAGGTCTAGCCCCTGACCCTCACCACAGGGCCACCAGCAACGTGGGAGGACAGGCTCTCCAGGCAGGGGTCGGGGCCAGCCCTGTGCTGGGGTCAAAGGTCAGGGCCTCAGCTGCCCAGAGGCCCCTGCAAGGGCGGGGAAAGGAAACGACCTGGCCGCCACCAGGTGGTCAGAAGGACGAGCCGCTGGAGAAGAAAAGCCGCTTCTCGCTCGCTCGGCCACCCCGGGCCCAACCCTCCCCGCGGCACGCAGCCTCAGCAGCGGTCCTTCCTCCACTCCCCTCGTCACCCCCGTCGTCCCCGCAGCAAGCGCAAGCCCCGCCCCCAGAGCCGCCTCTGGGCCAAGGCCTACAGTGACAGGACCCGCGGGGGTTGGCCAGATTCGAGGACCCGGCCGGGCCGGCGCCGCTTACCGAGCCCCCGGCTCCTCCTCCACCACCCGCGCCGCTCCCGGGCCCGCTCGCTCCCGACACCACCGACGCCGCCGCTGCTCCGGGCTCACGGGCGCGCTCCCGACCTCTCCGACCCTAGTGCCCCGCAGGGTCCTAAAGCCCGCTTTGCAATACGTTCTTCCACGCCCGCTTCCTGAGCCTAGCTCAGACCACAATTCCCAGCGAACATTGCAAAGACTACAACTCCCGAAAGGCATCGCGAAAGAGAAAAATTAGCAAACATCCATAGACGGCCCCTTGATTTACAAATTGCAGTAGTGGTTTCTTTTTGAAATATGGCGGACGTTGAATTCAACAATTCGTTCTAGGAATAGATATATTTAGAAACACTGGCAAGGTTTGAAAAGATGTACGTTCCAGGATATCTACTGTAGCTTTATAAGTGAAACATTGGAAACAAACATTCATTCAACAAATAGGATTGTTGCTAGAGGCGGTGGCACCTGCCTGTAAACCTAGCTGCAGAAGAGGCTGAGGCAGGAAGATTACAAGTTCCAAGCCAACCTGGGTAACTTAGTGAGACCCTATCTCAAAATAATCATAATAAATTTGCATGCCTAATAAGAATAAATTGTCGGGCTGGGATTGTGGCTCAGTGGCAGAGCACTTGCCTAGCATGTGTGAGGCACTGGGTTCGATTCTCAGCACCACATATAAATAAATGAATAAAATAAAGGTCCATCAACAACTAAAAAAATATTTTTTTAAAAAAAGGAATAAACTGTCGGGGCTGGGGTTGCAGCTCAGTGGTAGAGTACTTGCCTCGCATGTGTGAGGCACTGGGTTCGATTCCCAGCACCACATGTAAATAAATAAAGATCCATTGGCAACTAAAAAATATTAAAAAAAAAAAAAAAAGAATAAATTGTCGTTTAAAGTTGTGCTTTTTGTCCACTGCTACTGGGATTGTACCCAGGGGACTTATACCGCTGAGCTACAACCCCATCCCTTTTTATCTATTTTTTTTATTTTGGGACAGAGTCTTAGTTAAATTGCTGAGGCCGATCTCAAATTTGTAATCCTGCTTCAGTCGCCTGGATTACAGGCTTGCACCACTGTGCTCAACCTCAAGTAAACTCTCTGACCTTCAAGTTTCTCATATTCAGATGAAAGATTAAAAATGCACTGGGCCAAAGCCAGCCTCAGCAACAGCGAGGCACTAAGCAACTCAGTGAGACCCTGTCTCTACATAAAACACAAAATCAGGCTGGGGATGTGGCTCAGTGGTTGAGTGCCCCTGAGTTCAATCTCCAGTACCAAAAAAAATTTTTTAAAAAATGCACTGGGGATGCAGTTCAGTAGCAGAATACCTGCTTACTTAGCATGTTAGAGTCCCTGGGTTCATCCCCAGCACCAGGAAAAAAAAAAGGCCAGGCACCTACCAACAGTGTGTATGTATTTCAGTCTTTATAGGAAAACAAAGGGGTTCTGAGTGGTTTGTTTGTTTAATGTTCTAGAATTAGTAAGAGAAGAATAATTTGAACCCAAGTCCATCAGGAAAGAATGGGGGGAGGAGTATGCTGAGTATCGAACCAAGAAAGAGGAGGGGATTACTCTAATAGAATAGAAATAAGAGTGAAGAGGACAAGGGGAGGGTGTCATAAAGCAAATACTAATAGTTCTGAAGCACCAGTTAGAAACCCTCTGTCCAGCCTGACTCAGTGGCAAATGCCTGTAATCCCAGCAATTCAGGAGGATGAGGCAGGAGGATGGCAAGTTTGAGGCCAATCTGGAAACCTAATGAGACTCTGTCTCAAAATAAAAATTAAAAGGTCTGGGGAGAGCCAGGCCTGGTGGCACAAGCCTATAATCCCAGCACTTAGGGAGGCTGAGACAGGAGAATCATGAGTTCAAAGCCAGCCTCAGAGCCAGGCTTGGTGGCTCACGCTTGTAATCCCAGCACTTTGGGAGGCTGAGACAGGAGAATCGCGAGTTCAAAGCCAGCCTCAGCAATGGCGAGGCACTAAGCAACTCAATGAGACCCTGTCTCTACATAAAACACAAAATAGGGCTGGGGATGTGGCTCAGTGGTCGAGTGCCCGTGAGTTCAATCTCCAGTACTAAAAAAAAAAAAGGTCTGGGGAGGTAGTTCAGTGGTAAAGCACTCCTGGGTTCAATTCCCATTACTAAAAAAAAAATAGAAAAGAAGCAGCAGCCCTCTGTCCAGCCAAAAGAATGAAAGAACCCTGTTCCAAACCTGATTTATTTTCAAACTTTGTTTCACACCTACTGACAACCCAATCCTGTGAGTAGTAAAAATAAAAAACAACAACAATAAGTTATGATTCTGAAATTACATTGTAACAAAGTGGTAGATACAGAGATAGGTATATATACACTTAATTTTTTGTGTGGAGGGAGGTGGGTACTAAGGATTGAACCTAGGGGCACTTTACCACTGAGCCACATTTCCAGCCCTTTTATTTTTTATTTTGAAACAGGGTACAATAAGTTATTGAGGGTCTCACTAAGATGCTGAGACTGGTCTCAAACTTGTGATCTTCCTGCCTCAGCCTGCCTTCACTGGAATTACAGGTATAGGCTGCCACACCTGGCTACACTTAAATGTTTTAAATAGCAGAGAGTGAATTTATCAAGGGCAAACTTAGAAAGGCTAAAGTTGTAAATGCCCTGAAAATTCATAGAAGGGAAACTTTCATGTCAGCTTCCAAAGACTTCCTGGAGAAGGTGAACATGTGAGGTGGAAGAGGAGAGAAGAAAAGGAAAGGAGAGGGTATGAGAGTGAGGCAACATAATACGTGACCCACACCTATGTCAGGAAGTAAATTCAATACACATTCACACTAGGGTAAGTTTAGAAGGTCAAATACTCAGTTGTTAAGTACACGACCTCTGGAACATTGTGGGAATGGATCCTCGGTCCCAATTACTTAAGCTCTCTGTGCCTTAGTGTCCTCATCTGGAAAATGAGAATAATAAGGCCTGTATCATATTGGTTTGGTTATCTGGCTGAGCTCTTCCCCTCTTATTCTGTAGAATTCTTTGGAACTCTTAGGCATAGTCTAAATGGAAAAACATGCCCTGAACAGCCAGAGTTAAGTGAAGACACATTATTTAATTTTGGCCACTAGCTGTAACCTCCAAGGACTTTGGCTTTTGATCAAGAGATGCAGAGATGAAAGGATGATCAGAATTTATTCATAATAGTTTCTGTCCTCTGGTGCAGCACCTAAATCATGTAGCACCAGGGACCACGTTACCCTGATTAAATGGTTCCCACTGAAAAACAGTCATGCTTCCTATTTCTTGGCTTTCAGTGAGTGTCTTGGTTACTGTTCATTGTGCAAGTCGATTCTTCCTTTCTGTAAGACTCTGTAAGTTCCTTATGTTCTTCTAATTAATAGCACTTTAACTTAAGATAGCCGTAGGCTATTTCTGTAACTTTTAACCACAAGTTTTCCAAATGATATCACACACACACAAACATGTGCCCACATAAGCTTACTCATTCCTTCAGCAAACATCAATCGAAGTTTTTGTGCCAGACTCTACTCTAAAAATGAACATAAGGTACAAAATGAAATAAATCCTATGGCAACTAGAAGCAACTGGAGGAGGAGTAATTTGGGGCAGGAAGATGATGTTTAGAATATGTTGAAGCCGGGCACGGTGACGCAAGCCTGTAATCTCAGCATTTAGGGAGGCTGAGACAGGAGAGTCACGAGTTCAAAGCCAGGCTCAGCAATGGCAAGGCGCTAAGCAACTCAGTGAGACCCTGTCTCTATACAAAAAAACACGAAATAGGGCTGGGGATGTGGCTCAGTGGTCGAATGCCCCTGAGTTCAATCCCCAGTACCAAAAAATAAATAAATAAAAATAATAAGAATATGTTGAGATTAAAGTGTGAGACATCCAAGCAGAAAAATTTAGTAGACATTTGGATACCCTTTATTGGAACTCAATAGATATCTGGGCTATAGATAAATATTTTGGAATCATTGGCTTCCATGTAATGGTTCAAGCCATAAGGAAGGAAAGAGGATAGAGAGACAGAGCAAAATGTCATTGGGGAATGGAAGGAGGAGTGCTAACATTTAATGTGGTGGTCCACAACTGTAATCCCAGTAACTCAGGAGGCTGAAGCAGGAGGATCACAAATTTGAGGCCAGCATCAGCAACTTAGCAAGGCCCTAAGCAACTTAGTGAGACCCTGTCTCAAAAATAAAAAAAGAAAATTTAAAAGGGATGTAGCTCAGTGGCAAAGTGCCCCTAGGTTCCATCCCCAGTGCCAAAAATAAAGTAAAGGATGGTGGAAGAAGATGAACCAATGGCAAGCAAAACACTTAAGATAGCCGGGCCTGGGGGCTGGGATTGTAGCTCAGCGGTAGAGCCCTTGCCTCGCATGCGTGAGGCCCTGGGTTCGATCCTTAGCACCACATACAGAGCAATAAAATAAAGACATTATGTCCATCTACAACTAAAAAAAAATTAAAAAAAAAAAAAAAAAGATAGCCGGGCCTGGTGGCACTAGCCTATAATCCCAGTGGCTCAGGATTCTAAGGAGGATTGCAAGTTCAAAGCCAGCCTCAGCAACAGCAAGGCACTAAGCAACTCAGTGAGACCCTGTCTCTAAATAAAATACACAATAGGACTCGGGATGTGGCTCAGTGTTTAAGTCCAATCCCTGGTACCAAAAACAAAAGAAAACAAAGAAACCCATTAGGATAGCGCTGTCCAGCCAGGTGTAGTGGCACACACCTGTAATCCCAGTGATTTGTAATCCCAAGAGGATCACAAAGCCAGTCTTAGTGATTTAGTGAGGCCCTAAGCAACTTAGTGAGACCTGACCCTGTGTCAAAATAAAAAATAAAAAGGGCTGGGGAGGGGCTGGGATTGTAGCTCAGTGGTAGAACGTTTGCCTTGCATGCATGAGTCACTGGGTTTGATCCTCAGCACCATATAAAATAAATAAATAAAGTAATTGTGTCCATCTACAACTAAATATATATGTGTTTTTTTAAAAAAAGGGCTGGGGATATGGTTCAGTGGTTAAGCACCCCTGGATTCAATCCCTGGAACCAAAAAAAAAAGTGCAACCTAAAAAAAGAAGAAGCCCAGAGGTAAAAGGTGCAGTGGAACCCACAGGAGAAACTTTCTATAAGGAGATTGTCAAATGTAGAGAATGTAGCTCACAGGTAGAGTGTTCCTGGGTTCAATCTTCAGTACTGAAAAAAAAAAAATAAGAACTTAAAAACTAAATTTGTAGGTGTTGCTGAAGAGATGACAGACTCTGTGCCTCTCAATATGTTGTTGTTGTTTTCTTAGCAAACTGCTGGTTTTGGTGATAAATAGTTGATAGAGTAAAATAGTTTGGCACAGTGAGTCTGGAGCCAGAATACTTGTGCTTGAAATCCCACCTCTACTGCTTAATACCTCTGTGTGTGTGTGTGTGTGTGTATGGGTGTACGTATGTGTGTGTGTACATATATATATATATGTAATTTTTTTTTTTTTGGTGATTCTGGGATTGAACCCAGGGCCTTGTGCATGCGAGGTAAGCACCTGTGTAATCTTGATCAAGTTACTTAACCTCTGTGTTTCATTTTCCTTATCTGCAAAAGGAAGGAGTGGGCGCAGGTCTGTCCTATAATGTCTACCATGGAAATATTACCTATTATTACTTTCCATTCGATTGTCAATCTCCATGAAGTTGAAGGGTTTTTTTTGTTTTGTTTTGTTTTGTTTTTTGTTTGGTACCAGGGATTGAACCCAGGGCGCTTAACCACATTGCTATCCCTTTTTATTTTTTAAGACAGGGTCTCACTAAGTTGCTTAGGGCCTCACTAAATTGCTGAGGCTGGCTTTGAACTTGTGATCCTCCTGTCTCAGCCTCCTGAGCCGCTGGGGATTACAGGCGAGGTTGAGGTTTTTCTATTTTGTTCAGGGTCCACTACTCAGAGGTTGCCATAAACTAGGTGCTCAATAAAATTTTCAAAAATAAATGAGTAAACCAGGCGTGGCGACGCACACCTGTAATCTCAGCATTTTCAGAGGCTGAGACAGGAGAATTGTGAGTTCAAAGCCAGCCTCAGCAATAGCGAGGCACTAAGCAACTCAGTGAGATCCTGTCTCTACATAAAACACAAAATAGGGCTAGGGATGTGGCTCAGTGGTCTAGTACCCCTGAGTTCAATCCCTGGTACCAATAAATAGATAGATGATAGATAGATAGATAGATAGATAGATAGATAGATAGATAGATAGATAGATAGATAGATAGATTAGATAGATAGATAGATAGATAGATAGATAGTTGGGGATATAGCTCAGTGATACAGACTGCTTGCCCAGCATGTGTGAGGCCCTGGGCTCAATCCCTAGTACTGCACAAAAAGAAGAAGGGGGGGGGGTGAGAAGAAGAAAAATTAATGAGTAAACTGGAATCCAAGAGCGAAGCTTAGAAGAAAGAAAAGCCTTGGAGATGGACACTTTCGGGGCCTCAGCGGAGACGAAATCAGGGTAGACTGAGCCACGCTGCGGCCTCCTGGGGCTGGGGGAAGCTGGCGTGAGAAGCTGAAACCCTCGGGAGCTGCGGAGGCTCCTCCCCCGGCAGGCGGGTCCTGCCAGCCGGGCGTGCACTCGGGCAATCCCCACCTATCCTAGCGGGGCGGGGCGGAGTCGACACCCAGGCCTGTCCTCGGCCCACCTCATCCACCGGGAACGGAAGTCTCAGCCCTGCTCACGACTTCCCGGAGAACAGCGCACCGAGAGCCGGGCCTCGCCCCACCGGGCGGCTGGGCGTAACGGGCTACGGCGCGGGCGGCACCATGAAGCGTGCGGGGACTCTGCGCCTGCTCTTGGACCTTAGCAACTTCAGCGGCGCCACGCGGCTCCGGGAGTTGCTGGCTGGGGACCCAGCTGTCCGAGTACGCTGCAGTCCAGACGGCCGCCACCTGCTGCTGCTGCGACCTCCGGGGGCGCCAGCCCCGCAACTGCTGGTCGCTGTACGTGGATCTGGCTCGGAACTGGAGCGGGCCTGGCCCGAGGGCCACCCTTCACCGCTAGACGCCTTCTTCCTGCCATGGCCGGCGCGACCGGCGCTGGTTCTTGTGTGGGAAAGTGGCAAAACTGAGGTGTGGGGAGCGGGGATGGAGCCTGGCTGGCAACTGCTGCAGAGCACCGAGCTGTGTCCGGGCGGTGAAGCCCGCGTGGCAGCCGTGGCGGCTGCCCGAGGGCGCCTGGTGTGGTGCGAGGAGCGTCAGTCTGGCACTGAGGACCCGATAGGGCGGCTTGCAGCGGCTTTCAGCTATCGCGTGTGCGTCAGGACCCTGGAGCCCAGTGGGGAGGCAGGCACAAACCTGGGCCGCACACGTGTCCTGCTGCACCACTGCCCCCGTTTTGGCCTGCTAGCCTCCCGCAAGGATCTCTTCCTAGTCCCCACTGCCACCACTTGGCCTGGTGTAGCCCACATTCTGCTCATCTGGAGCCCAAGCAAGGGTAAAGTGATAGTGTCTGCCCCATTGCTTGGCCTTTCCCATAGTAAAATCCTGAATCCCAGACAAGGGGACACCTGGGACTTCCGGACCCTGCTCCGAGGCCTTCCTGGGTTGCTGTCCCCCAGAAAGCCATTGGCTGTACATACCTGGGCCCCAGCTCCCCAGGGCCTTCTGTTGCTTGATTTCGGTGGCACTGTAAGCCTAGTGCAGTCCCACGGTGGTACTCGTACTGTGGGCACCCTGCAGGAGGCACCTGTAGGCCCAGAGGGGTGTGCAGCCCTGGGAATATTCCATGGCACACTAGCCTGTGTGCTGGGCTCCACATTGGAACTGCTGGACATGGGCAGTGGACAGCTGCTGGAAAGGAAGGTCCTAAGTACAGACCGAGTATATTTGCTGGAAGCTCCAGCCCCTGGCATGAAGGATGAGGAAGAGCTGTTTATTGGAGGAGGTCTTCGTATGCTTTCAGCCTTGGGTCTGTTTTGTGTAGGCTGGGAAGCCCGCCAGGGACTTGAGCTGCCTTCAGCCAAGGACCTGGTATTTGAGGAAGCCTGTGTATATTACCAGCGGCGGAGCCTGCGGGGTGCCCAACTCACCCCAGAGGAACTGAGACACGACAGTACATTCCGAGCACCTCAAGCTTTGGCTTCCATCCTTCAGGGCCACCTGCCCCCATCTACACTGTTGACTACACTGAGGGCGGAGCTTAGGGATTACCGGGGTTTAGAGCAGCTCAAGACCCAGCTGGTGGCTGGTGATGATGAAGAGGCTGGCTGGACTGAGCTGGCTGAGCACGAAGTAGCACGCCTGCTGAGGACCGAGTTAACAGGAGACCAGCTGGCCCAGCTCAACACCATTTTCCAAGCCCTTCCTACAGCAGCCTGGGGTGCCACTCTTCGGGCCCTGCAGCTCCAGCCAGATGGAAATGGCAGGCTGAGGTCCCAAGCTCCCCCTGATGTGTGGAAGAAGGTGCTAGGGGATACAGCAGCTGGAAAGGAAACACCCAATGGGATACTGCCCCCCTTTGAACTCCTTTGCCAGTGTCTGTGCCAGCTGGAGCCACGATGGCTACCGCCCTTTGTGGAACTGGCACAGCAGCAGGGTGGGCCAGGCTGGGGGGCTGGAGGCCCCGGGCTGCCCTTGTATCGCCGAGCCCTGGCAGTGATAGGTGAGGAGGGGACCAGGCCTGAGACACTGGAGTTGGAGCTGCTTTTAGGCAGTGGGCGGCCCAAAGCTGTGCTGCAAGCTGTGAGCCAGCTAGTGCAAAAGAAGCAGTGGGAACGGGCTCTGGAGGCTGGCCTGGCCCTTGGCCCCTCCAGCCCGCTGCTTCGAAGTGAGATCTTCAAACTGCTTCTGGCCCAGTTCGCCCAGCACCGCCAGCTCGATGCTCACCTCCCCCTCCTTTGCCGCCTGTGCCCACCAGAACTAGCTCCAGATGAACTCCTACTTCTACTGCGGACACACCTCCCAGATGAAGTGGGGCCTCCTACCCCATTTCCTGAGCCTGGGGCAGAACCCCCTCTTACAGTGGGCTTGCTCAAAGCCCTGCTGGAGCAGACTGGAGCTCAAGGACGGCCCTCAGGCCCAGTTTTAAGCCTTTATGAGGACATCCTATGGGACCCAGGCACTCCACCCCCCACCCCACCCCGGGACCTATGACTATCCTCCAGGCATCAGATCACCCAGGACTGGAAACCTGGGCACTATCTGGACAGAGCCTCTGTGTGACTGACACAGGAAATCATTTGTAGGTCACAGTGATTAGGGAAGGGTACCTAGGAGTTAGAGGGGGCCAGGGTGGGACCTGTGTGTGCAATAGTCTTCTCTCTTCTGGAGCATTTTAAAATATATATAAATGTCAAATATATACACAGTTTGTTGCTTGTTTTTGTTTTTGTTTTTTTTGTACTGGGGATTGAACTCAGGGGTACTCGACCACTGAGCCACATCCCCAGCCCTATTTTGTGTTTTATGTAGAGACAGGGTCTCACTGAGTTGCTTAGTGCCTCACCATTGCTGAGGCTGGCTTTGAACTCGCAATTCTCCTGTCTCAGCCTCCCTAAGTGCTGGGATTACAGGCTTGAGCCACTGCGCCCGGCTGCTTGTTTTTTTTTTAATAGCTTAGGGTCTCAAGAGTTGTGGGTTATAGAGGGGGTGGATGAATCTGGATCTTTTGGCTGAAGCAGCTACTTCCAATCATGAAAATAATTAAATTTATGAGTATTTCATATGTGCCAGGTACTCTGCTGGTCTTTATATAATCCCTCTTCTAATGCTTCTCTTAACCTTGCTAGAAAAGTACTGACATTATCCCTATTTTTTAGGTGAGGAAATAGGATCTAGAAAGACTGAATGACTTGACCAAGCAAGTCAGCTAGAGAGTAGAAGCTGTAACATTTGACCTGCCTCACTGAATAGCACAGTAGCTCCAGCCTCCTTGGGCTTGAATCTGCTTCTCATCCCTGGATCGATGCTGGACTCCAGCCCATTGTAGGGAGGGGACTCTGCGGAGCCACACCTTTTCCCTGGAACTTTTCTGAGGAAGAATTGTGATGGGCCCTGAGCCTGTGCCCTCCAGGATTCCTGGAGCAGCCCCTGATTTTTTTTTTTGTAATTTTTAAAAAATATTTACTTTTTAGTTGTAGGTGGACACAATATCTTTATTTTATTTTTATGTGGTGCTGAGGATTGAACCCACTGTCTCACGCGTGCTAGGCGAGCACGCTACCACTGCGCCATAATCCCAGCCCAGCCCCTGATTTTAAGGAAAATATACAGTCAGGAGAGCTGCCTCAGAGTCCTCCGGCTCAATAATGAGTCACTGGGAGCAGAGCTACTTAGAGGGCCCCACATTTCTACTGAATCCTTAAACCAAGAAATAAGAGCATCTGTAACACAGATTTCTACTTGTCTGGATTAGATGTCCAAAGACTTCTTGACCGTTTGTCCATTTCTACCCAAGTGGCCCCTCTGCCTAGTTCTGGATTAGGGTAGGCCTCTGGATGCTGGCATCCTAGGCCCCACCTACCCCCTGTAAAAGGCAAGGACCAAGGTAAGAACTGCCACTCAGCTTTGTTCTCATCTAGGACCTGCAGTTTAGATTCTGCTCAGCCTCATCCTGGGCTTAACAGTAGAGTCAAGTTCACATGGGTCTAGGGATGGTTTCTTAGATTCTCAGGGTGAAGGGAGTCTCCCTTTAGTCTTGCCCATGAATGTTGTTAGTTCCCCAGCCTCAAGGTGGCTTGTCTGTATGGCCACATCTGAGATGCTTTCTTAGCCTCACTGAAGTCCTAGGATGGCAACTTGGTCTTATCCAAGGCTTGAATGGCCCTTCTCCTGGGACTCAAGCCAGCCTGTCTACCAACACCTGGAGTTTAGCTACCAGCCTTAAAGCTGCTGCTTATTCCTTAGCTGTCACCTCAGCCCCTTTCTAGTTTGGGAGGGGTTCCTCCTCTTCTTGGTCTTGAAGCTGGGAAAATGAGGGTGGCCCAACACTGGAAGCTGTTTTTCTGATCATGATCCTACTGAATTATGGTTGCTTCTCAACCTGAGATTTGGCTTGGGCTTCCTGCTGTGCCAGGAGGAGGAGGAATCACTCAGTGGGCCCTTGAGGGCACAGGGAAAGGACCAAACTTTTCCTTGAGGAAATTCCTCTGGGTCACCCATTAGTAAGGCCTCAGCATGGAGACCACCCAATCTGGCAGTTCTGAGGGGAGCAGATGGCCTTGGATGGTCTTTGGATGTTTGGTAGCTTTTTTTTGTTTTTTTGGTACCAGGAATTGAACTCCGGTGTTCTCAGCCACTGAGGCACATCCCCAGCCCTATTTTGTGTTTTATGTAGAGACAGGGTGTCACTGAGTTGCATAGCACCTCATCATTGCTGAGGCTGGCTTTGAACTCGCAATTCTCCTCTCAGCCTCCCAAAGCGCTGGGATTACAGGTGTGCGCCACTGTGCCCAGCTAGTCGGGAGCTTTTATCTACCTTTACAGGCTGATATTTGATTATACTGGCTCTTGCTCATCCCCCATCTCCAGTGTGGAGGATGCAAGTGATCCCAAACCACATTTTGGAACTTTGAAGAACTTGTCAGGATGGCAAATATCATGGTCTGAATGGGTTTGGGTGGACCGTGTGAGAGGATCATCAGAGTGATGACCCACTGTGGTCTTCCTGAGTCAAAAGTGTCTGAATAGGCAGGTAGAGATCCCAAGTCTGAGGTCTGTGGTTGAAAGGGTGGGCCCCTGGACAAAATGTTGGGACTTGTGCTCATTTGGGCAGCACATATACTAAAACTAGACTGATATAGAGAAGATTAGCATGGCACCTATGCAAGAATGACACACAAATTCATGAAACATTCCATAAATTTCTAGCTCATTTATTTTGACTGATTTATTTGGAGTAGAGGCATTGTTTTTTTGGGAGGTATAGGGGATTGAACTCAGGGGCACTCGACCACTGAGCCACATCCCCAGCCCTATTTTGTATTTGATTTAGAGACAGGGTCTCACTGAGTTGCTTAGTGCCTACCAGTTGCTGAGGCTGGCTTTGAACTCGCAAACAGCTGGAATTATAGGAGTGCACCACCGCGCCTGGCCTGAGGCATTGTTTTTTAAAAAAACATGTCAGGTGGTCTGTCTAAAACTAAAGTGCATTTAAAAAAAAAAATGGGGTCTACGGAGTGGGAAATCTAGGAACTGAGGACCATGACCTTAGGTGCCTGAAAAAAGGGGGATATTCTGGGGCTAAAAGTCTTGAGTAGTCCCAGTAACTCAGAAGGCTGAGGCAGGAGGATCATGAGTTTAAAGCAAGCCTCAGCAACTTAGCCAAGCCCTGAACATCTCAATGAGACCCTGTCTCTAAATAAAATACAAAAAAAAACCCGCTGGGGATGTGGCTTAATGGTTAAGTGGCCCTGAGTTCAATCCAAAGAACAAACAAACAAACAAACAAAAAACATTTGAGGAGTGGACAAGACTTCAGATCCAAGTTCCTTGGTCAAGAGGAAGTAGGTTGACATGGAGAACCTCATGGAACTCCAGAGATGAGGTACAATTGAGAATGCTTCCTGGGCTGGGATGTAGCTCAGTGGCAAAGCGTCTGCCTTGCATTCGCAAAGCCCTGGATTCGACCCCCAGTTCCAAAAAAAAAAAAGACAAAAAAAAAAAAGAGAGAGAGAATGCTTCCTGCCCTCTGGCCTGCCTAAAGTCCTACCTGTCACCTACCCAGGAAACTCAGACCCTCTTCCCTTCTCTACCAACCTACAAGGGTCAGAGCCAGAGCCCCACCCCTTCTTCCACCAGTGGCCTGAAAAAAATTGTAACAAGGACAACTCCTGCTGTCCTCCCATACCCCAACCTAGCCTTCTGCCTAGATGTGGTCACCTGTCACTGAGAGTTATGGTGACTTTCTAATTGCTATTCTTGTATCCTCAAATCTAACCTTGATTACCCAGTATTTTAGTCAGCTTTTTGCTGCTGTAACTATAAGACCTGACAAGAACAATTAGCAGAGGAAAAGTTTATTTGGGGGCTCACAGTTTCAGAAGCCTCAGTCCATAGATGGCTAACTTCATTCCTAAGGGCTCAAAGTGAGGCTGAACATCATGGTAGAAGAGTGTGATGGAGGAAGGCAGTTCAAGACATCACATCAGGAAGCAGAGAGAGAGAGAGAGAGTTCTTCTCATGGACAAAATATAAACCCCAAGGGCATGCCCCCATGAACCCACCTCCTCCAGCTACACCTTACCTGCCACTCAGTTAATCCTTATCAAGGGATTAATTCACTGATTGGGTTAAGGCTCTCATAACCCAATCATTTCACCTCTAAACTGTCTTGCATTGTCTCACACGTGAGTTTTGGGAGATAGTTAATCTAAACTATAACATCCAGAGTATTTATAACAAGCAAATATGACTAAGTTCAGAACCTACTTCAGTATTCAGAATAGAGGTCAAAGCCGGGTGCGGTGGCGCAAGCCTGTAATCCCAGCACTTAGGGAGGCTGAGACAGGAGAATCGCAAGTTCAAAGCCAGCCTCAGCAACGGCGAGCCGCTAAGCAACTCAGTGAGACCCTGTCTCTACATAAAACACAAAATAGGGCTGAGGATGTGGCTCAGTGGTTGAGTGACCCTGAGTTCAATCTCCAGTACCAAAACACAAACAAACAAACAGAATAGAGGTCAAACTCCTACAAAGGCATCCTTTCCTTCATGTCTGGCCTTGCCTGTCTTTCCAATCTTCTTTCCAGCCATTCTTCTTTGATGCTGTGATTACCTAATTATTTGTTTGTCTCCCTAATTAGCATTCAAGTTCCTTGAGGACAGACAGCATGGTTATTTGTATTTTTGTAACCTCAGCATGTATCACAAAGCCAGGCTTATAATAGGTTCAGTTGGTGTAGATGCAGGATCTGACTGGTCTCTACTGCCTGGGTGAGAAAAAGGGGATAGGCTCTGGGCTTTATAGATTTTCTGGCTTTCCTCCATTTTTTATATTTTTTATGTTTTATTTTTTTGGTAACAGAGATTGAACTCAGGGGCACTCAACCATTGAGCCACATCCCCAGCCCTATTTTGTGTTTTATGTAGAGCAGGGTCTCACTGAGTTGCTTAGCACCTCACCCTTGCTGAGGTTGGCTTTGAACTCGCTATTCTCCTGTCGCAACCTCCCTAAGTGCTGGGATTACAGGCGTGTGCCACCATGCCTGGCTGCTTTTCTCTTTTTTACCTACAGACCAGACTGACTGGTTGATCTAGACCTGAAATCGATAGAAGGCAGATGGATCTGAAAAAAGAAACAGGCCACCTGGAGCAATGGTAGGGGCAGAAAAGCCACTGAACCCTGTAATCCCAGCACTTTGGGAAGCTGAGACAGGAGAATCATTAGTTCAAACCCAGCCTCAGCAACGGCAAGGCACTAAGCAACTCGGTGAGACCCTGTCTCTACATAAAAACACAAAATAGGGGGCTGGGATTGTGGCTCAGTGGTAGAGCGCTTGCCTTGCATGCGTGAGGCACTGGGTTTGATCCTCAGCACCACATTGTCTGTCCATCTACAACCAAAAAAAAAAATAGGGCTGGGGATGTGGCTCAGTGGTCAAGTGCCCCTGAGTTCAATCCCTGGTACCAAAAAAAAAAAAAAAAACAAAGAAAGAAAAGCCACTGAGCTAGGACCATTCTTGAGAGTTGGGGTGGGAGTAAAAGAAAGGGATATAACTGGGACTACCCAGGGCCCATATCCCCAAATTAGGAGAGAAAAGGGGATGGGAAAGCCTGAGTGAAAAGGATTCAGAAGAAGGATGGGCAGCAGACACTATTGGAAATTGTAGTTGAAGTCAAAGCTCTAAAAGGTTGATCCTCACATTGAATCTGACCCTGAGGGAACCTGTCCTTAGGAAGTGTTCCACATTATACATTTGCGCCAGAGTTTGGTTCACACTGACCTGTGGTAAGGAAAAAAGGGGAACAGTCAGGCATGGAAGCAATTCTACACTCCCAGCTCCATAAAGAGCCACCCCACACTGGAATGTTTGTCACACTTACTTCATCAGGGTCCCGGTGAGTGTAGGGGGTGGGGAAGGCCTGAAAAATCCTCAAGAGTGGCTCCATGAATGTCCAGTCCCATCTTAGCCTCTTCTTAGGCTCAGGCTCCCCCTGGTGGTCACTCTTGACACTGCCAGCTCCATCAAACATGAAATTACCCTTCTCAAGCAAAGACGGAAGAAACCTCCAGAGGTAGTAAATCAAGGTTCTCTGAGGACACAGAGAAGTTAGAAGAGAATTCAGGGAGCAGAATCATGAAAAGGGGAAGGGATCCAGATATTTCACTAAGAAAGTGTCATCTAAAAGGAAAGAAACCTGAGTTGCCAGGATTCTTTTTCTCAAGGATTGGAACTGGGGAGGAAGTCAAGGACACAGAAGTTTCCTGGGAGGGCACAATGAGGCCACATTTTCTATGAATTCTAAATACAAGAATGTCAAGATTTATTTAAAAATAAATAAAGTCTCATTTTATGCACAAAATATGAAACTAAGGTGAATCTCCCTTGAATAAAGGAGGGCTAGGGAGGAAGCTTAATGGCAGAGCATTTGCATAGCATTCCTGAAGACCTAGATTTGACCTCCAGCACCACACAAATTTTTTTTAACTTTTTGAGAATCATAACTTCAAGGCTAGTGGGCCAACTGCACTATTATTGCATGAGATCCCAACTTGGCTGGTAAACAAAAATTCAGGTGGGAAAAGAGGCTGAACCTAGCCATAAGGCGAGGGCTGAGTGAGCAGAATCACTCTCTAGTTATAAAACATTTTTTCTCCCCTAATTCCCCAAGGAAGGGCTTAGGCCTGGATCCAGAGGTCTCCATATAGGACACAAGCAAGAACAAAGGCAAGGAGAGTTGGAATCAGAGATGCCTAGGATGGAACTGCATAAGCAACAGAGAAGGAGATGAGATAGATTGGAATGGGGAGAAGTCCTTGGGGGAGAGGCAAGGAAATGTGTTTGCCCTGAGGAGCAATATAAAAGCTGGGAAAAGGGAGCAAAAAGGGGGTCCCTCCTGAGATCTCTCACCAGAATTCTGGCCAATACATACAGCCCATAGGCCAGCTGGATTAGCTCACATCTCCCACAAGTTTCTATTTTCTGGGAAATAGAGGACAAGGGAAGGAGTTACGAGAAGCTAAGGAAGCAGGAGTGAGATGGTGGCCTCCACTGTGAATGAGGAGAGTCCACCTCATCCTGGGCCTCCTCCAGCCTCTGGGGCCTCCTGAAGGTTCTGGTGCTGTAGACTCTTCACGTCTTTCATCAGTTTCAGGTTTCCGGGATTTGGCAGTCATTCAGATTCCAAGGGGATATGTAGTCTTTTAAACTTCTATTATTTTTGTTTAATTCTAGAGAAAAGTGGGAAGAGGTGAGCATTTCCCTCACCCTTAACAGCCCCAGGCAGGTACTAGGAACAACTGGGAGCCTCAGATTTTCAGGGCAGGTCCTCTTCAGAAGAGGTGGACAGAGCCCTGATGTTGAGGGATGAACAGAGTTCTAGGAGTCACAGTGGGGAGAAAGAAGAGAAGACTGAGGGCAAATTTTGGGTCAAGAGGGACACAGAGATCGGCAGACCAGGCCCTGGGCCAAAGCAGGGGGCAGTGACCTGGATGTCTAAGATAGATGCCCAGAGGAAAAATTAGGCGACTGCTCATCAATGACAAGATTGGTTCGTTCTCAGAGCTCTTTCAGAAATAATGGAGGGTCTATGTGGGGTACAAAATTTATGGGGAGTTTGGAAATTAGGAAGGGACACAATCCATAACCAGTTCCCCTCTCTACCACACTAGTCAGACCCTAGTGAGTTCAGTAGGAAGTAGGACTCTAAATATTGGGAAAGGGAAAGACATTATCTATCCTTTGCTGACTTTAAGGGAAGGGCTGCTTTGAAAGAGGAGATGAGAACAGCCCCAGCATAAAGAGGTTAGAAGGGGAGTCAGAAAGACAGAGCAAAGAACACTAATTAGATTTCCTAAATCTTTGTGGAATCTCCAATAAAGGAAATAAGTTCTTGTAAAATGCCATCTTCCCGGGTGGTTCCAGAAGATCTCTCTACTGAAACCTTGAAGTGGTATTATAAGGAGCCTATGCCAGGGGCTGGGATTGTAGCTCAGTGGTAGAGCGCTTGCCTCGCATGCGTGAGGCCCTGGGTTCGATCCTCAGCACCACATACAAAGCAATATAATAAAGATACTGTGTCCATCTACAACTAAAAAAAAAGTATTAAAAAAAAAAAAAAAAAAAAAAAAAGGAGCCTATGCCATAGACATGCCTGGACATGCCAGGGACTAAGTTCCTGGCCATAAGGAACAGCAGCCATTGACTAGTCATGCCTGCTTGCAATTGGTAAGGGGCTGTAAGGGGCACCTAAACATAGGCCTGCCTAGCAATGACTGGTTACAATTGATAGGGAGCACAGCTCCTTGCACATACACAAAGAAAGGCCCAGTTGCAATTATACTATCTCCCTGGACATAACCAATGGACATTGACTTTTACTGGGTGTAACCAATCACCAGCTCACACCACCAACTTCGAACTGCATTTAAACTCTTTGTCCTGCCACATTGTGGGCTTTGCTCCAAAGACATCAGTGAGACCGGCCACCTTGCTGTCCATCCCTGGATCAACTCCACCATTCCCTGACGTCCAGCCGTCGGCTGAAGAGAACCACCAGACAAAGACAACATCTGCTCTTTGGCTAAGAGAAGTCACCTGGCATCAGAGGTATTTTGGAGCTCGTAGTTGCCCTAGGATTGTGTGAATTGCTGGTAATGTTTAGTTTCCCTAGGATAGTGTAACTCGCCTATAGTGTTTAATTAGTGCTCACTGAATGCTAGTTGGGCTCCAGCACACCCAACACTTTTTGCATTAATTAATTATATTTGATGATTGTTGTGATTGAACATACACTTGCATTTAAAGACAATCCACCTCCGAATAATTATTAACTGCACATGCTGCTCGTGACAGTTGGTGTGGTCAGCAGGATTATCTAATTTTCCAAATTTATGGGTAATTGGCTGAAATAGAAGTTGTAAACTTGGGTAGCTTTCATTAACACTGCATGCTGTCTGTTCACCTCCAAATGACACCTGTTGAGGGTGTCTTGGCAGTAAGATTGGCTCTGATAGGGGAACAGCAAATACAAAGGTGGCACGAATACCAAATTGCACAAGCAGGAATGGTTAGTAAGACGATTATATAGACGTGCAGAATTTTTGATTGAGCAATCTTTGTCAAGTGTATTTGCTGATAGCACTATATCGTGGTATTGTAGGAAGTACACAATTAAGGTAATATTACAGATAGCTATCAAGTTACAAAACTGATGTGAACTAAGGAAAAACTAAACAAGTTAAAATTCTGGTCAAAAGAAACCTTAAAGGAATTAAAACTGCAAAACCAATGGCGAGGCATAGAGAGGGCTACACAAGAAAAGCTCCCAAAGTTCCAGAAGGGCTACACAAGAAAAGTTCCCAAAGTTCCAGAATGCAGAAGTCACGTTAACAAACCCTAAAGTAGTGCAACCCATAATTGCTCAAGCAGACCCTAAAGAAATACCTGTAATATTGTGTAAAACTATTGTAGATGTAGATGAAGATAGACAAGAGAAAAAGGCTAGCCAAGAGAATTATTGAAAGAAGTAAAAATAATCTGTTCCTACAGGACATAATGGAAGTCCAGGAACTTAAAGAATGCCTACTGGTCATCACAAATAAAGTAATTAGGCCAGAGAGCTCTGAAAATCCAGAACAAACTGTTGAATTAGAGACTTAACCAGGACCAAGATACAGGCATATAGAAGTGAGTTTGCACAGAAAGAAACTAGAGATGTCGAATATTTATTAAAACTTTGGAACAGGGGAGCAAACAGAGAGATAGTTTCAGGATGAGAAATGTCAGCCCTAGTAAGTATCATAGAGAATCCACAAATTCATGATGTACTACTAAAGTTAGTTGACAAACAACCCCTTGAATCATATTCCATATTTAACTGGGTGGCCCAAGCTTGAACTAAGGCATTTCCAATGATGGATCTATTGTCCTTTGGGACGCAGTTACATTGGGCTAATATAGAGCAGTGTATAAAACTGCTGTGGGCTGGGACTGTGGCTCAGTGGTAGAGAACTTGCCTAGCACGTGTGAGGCACTGGGTTCAATTCTCAGCACTGCACATAAATAAAAATAATAAAATAAAATAAAATAAAGCTCCATTGACAACTAAAAAATATTTTTTAAAAAACTGTGTCATAAGATAGGGATTATTGTAATACTCTGAGGAGGCTATTACACCATTAGCTGCTCCTATAAACCAGGAGATAAAAATTTAATTATTAAGGGAGGACCAAGCCATCTGAGGATAACATTAGCAGTGGCACTAGCTAATGCCGCAACCATAAATGACATAATAGAATATCTAAGACAAACCAGAAACCTTGAGACGGACAAGCCCATCTCATTCATTCTCAGGCAAAAATATCCTTCCTGACATAATTTCAAAATATAAATGTACAAAACAGGCCTAACAGATGTAGCAGATGTAGAAATCCCAGGTGTAATGGATGTAAGTCAATACCAGGGAAGAGCACAAACAGGTCCACCCCGTATGAGGGGATGGGCTGATGCAGGGGGAAGGCCTAATAAGGAAGGAAGGAACTCCCAAAATGCCAACCAAGTTATTCCTAATAGACCAACATTCAGTTCAAAAAATGGATGGAGGGGACCCCTCCGTCAGGATCAGAGTCCCCAAGGTCCAAACAATTTTCAACAACAACCCGCCCCAGGGAGGATGACAAATTGGAGGAACCAACCCAAATATGCATAACTAGCACAGATAACGACCATATATCTTCTTATCCATTTTATACAAAAATCAAAATTATAATTTAAATTTTCTTATAGATGCAGGTAGTCAAATAACTACTGTACAAGACATACTTACTAAAACAAATAGACAGATGGAAGTAGAAGGCATATCTGAAGGAACACTTACAGGTTACCTTATTAAGGCCCATATTCTTGAATATAATCAAGATCCTATCACAGCTGATTTATTAGTTATACAACAAAGCCCACATAATGTCCTGGGGATGGATTATATTCCCACAATATTTGGAATCTTACTGCCTCTAAAAAGGCTCAAACTTCTGTATGTTTGTCCATAGTTAAAATGCAGCCTGTTAAACTTCCTCCAGCTACACCTTCTTTTACAAAGCAATACCCACTAAAGGGGGGGTCACAAGGAAATTTCTGACAAAATACAAGAACTATTACAAAATGACATTATTGAACCAACACAGTCATTTAACTTTAACAGTCCAGTATGGCCTCTTCTAAAACCCAATGGCTCTTATAGATTTACTGTTGATTATCATAATCTAAACAGAGAAGTACCTCCACTACCAGCAAATCTCCCGGAGGTAGAAAAGATCATGAATATTATTACTCAGGATAACCCAGAGTATTATGCTACTATTGATCTTACAGATGTGTTCCTTAGTATACCCATAGATGAACAATCCAGAGAGCAAACCACATTTACGTGGAATGCCAAGCAATATAGATTCAAGAGATTACCTCAGAGATATAAGAACAGTCCTATCATAGCCAATGCTACTATCTCACAATACCTGGACCCTATTAAGACAGCACACCCAAAGGTCAAAATATTGTTATGTAGATGATATCATAATTTATGGGCAATATATACATGAGGTACAAGAAGCACTTGATACAGTGGTCACAGAACTTACTAGAAATGGTTGGACCAGGGGCTGGGATTGTGGCTCAGTGGTAGAGCGCTTGCCTCTCATGCGTGAGGCACTGGGTTCGATCCTCAGCACCACATAAAAATAAATAAAGATATTGTGTGTCCATCTACAACTAAAAAAAAAAAAAATTTAAAAAAAAGAAAAGAAATGGTTGGACCATTAATAAAGACAAGGTACAAGGACCTGCAGCCCAAGTAAAATTCTAGGGAGTAATTTGGAATTCCACTGAACAATCAATTCCACCTACCACCATTGATAAAATTATGGCTCTCCCTGAGCCCACAAACAAAACACAAGCCCAACACCTAATTGGCTTATTTGGTTATTGGAGAAACCATATCCCATATTTACAAATCATCTTAAAACCCATATATGAAGTGACAAGGAAAGCAGATTTTGTTTGGGGAGAACCACAATGTTCTGCCTTTAACACACTAAA
Organism: Geosciurus inauris; assembly: GCA_004024805.1. NCBI lineage: Eukaryota > Metazoa > Chordata > Mammalia > Rodentia > Sciuridae > Geosciurus > Geosciurus inauris. The sequence continues at coordinate 16,228 of PVHX01016527.1, read as the reverse complement.
AGAATACATCAAACAATACCAACACTTACAGGCACCTGGAAAGGAATGATTTACACTAGATATAATATTCTTACAAGATTATGGTAACTGGGGACTTAATCACCACACATAATCACCACCATTAATGGATAGACATTTTCCATGGCATTCTTTTGCAAGAAATTCCCATGGGTATCATCAAAATATTCTATTTTTGAGAAAACCATATGGACACTGTATGAGGCTCTGCACACTGTTTCCCCACTATGTCAGAATCAACCCATAAAAATCCGATCGACTCTACCAATATTACCACGGGCCCTTGTACCTGGAGAAACACTCCATGGAGTACAGATGGAACCTAAGGTGCTAACATGGAAATGGTACATACAGGAGTTCCATAAGGAACACCCAACAACAATGGGAAAGACGGTAGCCAAATTGAGCACATAGCAGCCCAGCCAATTGCACCTGTTCCAAAACATAAGCTTGTTGTGCCACGCAGCAGACCAATCGGGTACTGGGGACCTGAGAAATGGTCAGAAAAGCTACAAAATGCCTGGTTCACTGACGGCTCTACTACAGTAATAAATGGGAAGCTGTGCTGGAAAGCTGCAGCCTATAGACCCTCAGATGGAGTGATTCTGACTGATGAAGGGACAGAACGCTCAACCCAACATGCAGAAGTCCATGCGGTGAAATTGGCTATAGGACACTCTAAATCTGAGGGACTCAAAATTATATATATATTCACAGATTCTTGGTCCACAGCAAATGGCATCACCATTTGGTCAGGAAAATGGAAATCTTCCAATTGGACTATTAATGGTAGGCTTATTTGGTCTCCTGACATTTGGGATCATCTTGCAAAATGTGGCATGATAATATGTGTCTCTCATGTAGATGCACACACTAAGCGCACAGATAAAACATCGGCACATAACCACAAGGTAGATGAGCTCTCTAAATTACAAATCAATACATTGCACTTAAAATTACAAAACACAAATCAATGGACAGCTAAACCAACTTTAAAAATGGTCCAACAACCTGATGGCAATTTTAAACCACACATAATCTCATTTAAATGGTCTAATAAATGAGTCAAAATCCCACCCCAAAACCATGGCACTGTATCCGATGCAGAGATTTTATATATACATAAATGGCTCAGACATATAGGTACACATTGTTTCAGTGGGCTTCCAAAAGAAACCTTCCTCCATCATGGCAATGCTGTAAATCTGTTGTCCAACATGCACTGATTGTTCTAATGCTCAATTACCATTTAGACATACCTCACCTTCAGATAGATGCAAACCTGACATTTTTAATTTCATGCTTCAAATTGATTTTATAGGACCTTTGCAACATTTTCAGAACAAATATGCATGTACAATTGTAGATGTCTTCTCTGGATTGGGACTAGCAAACCCTTGCTCATGACCCAACCAGGAAACCACCATAACAACTTTATGGCAATGTATTAGCCATTATGGATTACCAAACATTGTTGAAAGTGACCAGGGAACACATTTCACAGGAGCCCAAATTAAAAAATTATCTGATACATTGGGCATACAATGGAATTATCACCTTGCCTATAATTCTACTGCCAGTGATTTTATTGAATGATGGAATGGACTACTTAAAACTAAACTTATGGCCTTCACTGACTTGTTTCTAGCTAAGGCCATCCCAATTGCAGTCTTTGAATTAAATAATAGACCTCATTTAAACAGAAATTCTCCTTTTCAGGCAGCTTTTCCTTGTGACCCACCTGTTACACTACCTAATACACAACCTATAAGCAATGCTCCCATCCTACCCAGAGCACTTGTTAAAAATTCAAAAGACAATTCCCTTTCCCTACAGGATATTGTCACATCTGCGGATGGAAACTGGTGCAAAAGGCCACCTCCAGTTGACTAAAGGCAGCAACATCTCTTTCTCTCCATGAAGATCACCTATGACTCTGCTTAGGCCTTGGAGAGCTGTTTCTGAATTTATCTACTTGATCAGCTACTTTTGCATTTTACTTTCAGCCCTCATCTTGATTGGACATTTTACCTTTTGCCAGCATCGCACCTACACAAATTCTACTGAGTACTCCAAGGTCTGGCAACACAAATTCCTAGTGAATTATACATTCTGCCTTATAGAAACCTTACAGTGAATCTAAATGTCTCTCTCTCAGGTTTCCTTTGAGAATTTTTTTTTTTTTTTGGTACTGGGGATTGAACTCAGGGGTTCTCGACCACTGAGTCACATCCCCAGCCCTGTTTTGTATTTTATGTAGAGACAGGGTCTCATTGAGTTGCTTAGTGCCTCACACTTGCTGAGGCTAGCTTTGAACTCGCAATTCTCCTGTCTCAGCCTCCCAAAGTGCAGGGATTACAGGCGTGCGCCACCATGCCCAACTCCTCTGAGAATTTCTTGACATTGCTTAGGAATGAATTGGACCAACTGCCTTCAATAGACCTTGACCAACTTTCTCTCACCCAGGTATTGGATCTCATCGAGGACCTCTGGCTTCTAGGAGCCTTTACTGACTTGACCCCTACTGAACTCTATTTCTTCTCTTCCCATCTTTTACACCTACTGTTTGGTCCCTCGCATACTTATTGTGAAACCTGGCATTGAATGTTTCCCTTTATCTGCATGTCTACGGTGTGGCCATTTTCCTGGCCTTGGATCCCTTCCCCAACTTCCTCCCAGTCACCTAATGTGTTGCCTCCTTCACCCCTATTGATTTTTCTCATTTTGATCCTTCTATTGCTTTTTTCTTCTACATATGGACACTGTATGAGGCTCTGCAAATACAGTGCACATACACATACAGGACATCCCTTTAGATTCACAAGTCCCACATACCTGGAACTTTACACATGTTACTCCAACACCATGGACATATGTAAATTTATCCAACGTGCTTTATTTATGCATGTTAGCCCCTTGATAAAACCTCAGGATATCACACCGGAGGTTACTGTTGCAGCTAATTCGGATACAGGTGTTGTGATACTGCGAGCCCAACACAACAATGTTCACACATATCACACTTCCCCTTTTTAAATTTTATTCCAACCCACCACCTCAGACATTCCCTATATAATCTCTGACCTCATAGCACAGACGCTCCCAAGAGTCTCCCTCTACTTAGACATACCCCACATGATCTCTGACCTTCTAGCACAATTGCTCCCAAGAGTCTCCCTTAACCAATCACCATCCACATTTGTCTCTCTAGTATCTTTGATGCAAACGCACCTGCAACATTTGGCTTCTCAACATGAGGTCACCATTCCAATGGATACTGACTCTGTATTTCCTTTTCCTCCTCCACCATATGATCTGGCCACACAATGCCAGTTCAACTGACTCTAATCCTACTAATGAGGAGGACATCCCTTTAGACTCACAAGTCCCACATACCTGGAACTTTACACATGTTACTCCAACACGATGGACATATATAAATTTATCCAAGGTGCTCCATTTTTGAAAGAGCACACATGGTCATTATCATATCAAATACAACCTGAAATCTTTTTTGGCTAAGTACACATTCTACAGACACATAGATTCAATATATTGCACTCAATATTATGCAGCCACCAAAAGGTATAGCTCATGGCATCAAACCTTCTTAGATAGCATCACTAATTGGGTTGACCCCAATCCCCACCATTGTTCTTCTTTTGAAACATGGAGACAAGTTACCACAGCTTCAGCATATTACCCATACTGCTTTTACTCATTATCTTCATCTTCCTATGATTCGATTTCCTTCAACTACAGTGGTGATACCATCATTTATATATATACAGAAATAATGGACAGCAGCCCATCATTCTATTGTAACTTGGCTGCCAAAGTAAAATTTTTCTCCTTGTGGAACTCAATTTTTTATTTTCCCTGTGGAAACGACAATTATGACTCACTTGTGGAAACAACGATTATGACTACTATGACCATACAAACTTAACTGCCTCAAATGACAAAACAGGGGAAGAAGAGGATAATAACTCAAACACCCTATACTTTCCGGATGTCTCTGACTGTACTGTCCCGCCTGACTTCCCACGAAGCATCCAACAACTCCCAGAACCCTTTGGTTTTGACTGCCTAATGGACTTCTTTAAGGCACACCCTGAATTCAACAACCCAAACACTTTAGTGTTATGTGTGGTCAACTTTCCAAACCCACTATTTGTCTCTCAATTGGAAATATACCGCCATAATGCCTATTGGGACCCACGGATTTATAATGTTTCCCAACCGCCCATGAATGTACAATATTAGTATGTAGCACTTGGTACTCAATATTGGCACTTCCCAGTGGCCCTAACAGATATATTACCACAACCCATCAACATGGCATCAATTAAGCCTCCGCCAAGACCCCCTTGTGCCTGCCTTTCCCACCTTTGTGTATTAGCACTCTCTATACCAGATATTTCCAGACTTGACCTTCAACTTAACTATTCTACCACGTTTCATGCAATCCCATCTTTTATTTGTTTTTCAAACTCCAAAGCTCATACAAACCAATTCTCATTACCTCCTGGACTCTATCCTTTTCTAAATACCACTGTCAATTTCTCTTCTGATGGTTTACATCCATACCTCGTTAGGACTTACCAGGGTACCACAACTATGATACAAATCAACATTCAAAACACTCAGATTGACAATACCATGCTTTTTTTGGGGGGGTACTGGAGATTGAACTCAGGGACACTAGACCACTGAGCCACATCCCCAGCCCTATTTTGTGTTTTATGTAGAGACAGGGTCTCACTGAGTTGCTTAGTGCCTTGCCGTTGCTGAGGCTGGCTTTGAACTCGCGATTCTCTTGTCTCAGCCTTCCTAAGTGCTGGGATTACAGGCTTGCACCACCGCGCCCAGCTAATACCATGCTTTATTTCAATGCATCTGGGATCTTCTAACAGGAGCACTTATGTTTCCTGGCATAACCCAGATTCTATGCCCATGTACTGGATTTCTAATCCTTTTGAAACTGCACTTTTTCAACCTTTCCTACACAATTTTACCTAAAAAGTAGATCAATTCTTACCTCCACACCTTACTCTTGTTTGGCCCTCTGGTAAATATATTTAAGTTCCACCAAAGTATGTTTACCCCACATTGCTACCTTACCTTAAATATTTACCAAGTGTGCAAGGACATCTATTCCCATAACTCCTCTTGATACATTCATCTCCTTAGATGTTTCTGAAGAACCCGTTTACAACCATAGGTCTTCCAGTTATTCTTTTGCCCACTATTCTCCTGCCTGCTAAACTATTTCCTTTCCTCCTTGGACTATTTTCCTTCTTCAGTCCATGCTTCTTCTGTCTTTTTTTCTCATTGCCCCATCAGCTTTCATAATGGCACTGTACACTACCACATTAAGGAAGCAGACAACTGCCCATTAACGTTTTGGACCACCCACGGACAAGCCTTCCAAAATCTATATACTCATCAACTTTCATTTTTGCCATATACATCCAGATGCTACTTCCATTCAACAATGAATGGCACCTTTTTGATATGGTAGCCCACAACCCAGTACTAAATGCCATCACTACCATGCATTTAAATATGCTTGAACAAAAATCTAATGTTATGTGCATTTTCCCCATTTATTTCTCTAGATGCTATGTGTCACAAAATTCCCCTGGGCCATGCATTCTTTTTTTTTTTTGGTACTGGGGATTGAACTCAGGGGCACTCGACCACTGAGCCACATCCCCAGCCCTATTTTGTGTTTTATGTAGAGACAGGGTCTCACTGAGTTGCTTAGTGCCTCGCCGTTGCTGAGGCTGGCTTTGAACTCGCGATTCTCCTGTCTCAGCCTCCCTAAGTGCTGGGATTACAAGCGTGAGCCA
>PVHX01016527.1:0-10255 GCA_004024805.1 Geosciurus inauris | reverse complement strand
GGGCCATGCATTCTTTTGCGCCATGGTTATAATACTACCCACTACTTCATTACAGCTCATTATAAACCTGCCTTTGCTTTTTTGCTGGAGGCTTAAACACCCTCCTCTTATATCTCCTGCTCCACTTTATGTCTCTGATGTGTGCACCCCACTTTCAGTGTTAGTCCAACCAGACATACACAGGCTCAACATCCACCTTGACCTTCATGCCCTATGCTTCCCTTCTTTTGCACCATATTGCACACCCAATACGCCTATTTACCTGCCACAACTCCCTCACCTTCCATTGATAGGGCCCAGAAAACTACTCTAATTTGAATGGATCACCATAGCGGAACTTGCCACAGGCGAACTCATCAATGCACGTGAGATAGGAAAATGACATATAGTTGTTGACAAAATGTCTAACTTACAAGAGAAACAGGTGAAAACCATCACAGCCCTATCTAATTTACTCTCCTCCTTATCTTCGTTACTTACTAATATTAATATTCAAACTAAGATCCTCACAGACTCCTACAAGGCAATATATGAAGATGATAAGGCCACTAAAAAGGTATTAGAGGCTGTAGCTGACAAATTACATAAGGTAAATATTTGTGCTACTATGAGACAGTTACTTGTCCAAACCTACACAGACTTACAAGAAATGGTTAAGACAGGCATTGCTGTACACACTGCCACATCCAAATCTTTCTTGGATCCCACAAACACTTCTGGATGTGATCAAGATTTTTGCTTGATAAATCTTTTGCAAATCTCTACACTTAAAAAGGTCACAGGCTAGGGGCTGAGGTTGTGGCTCAGTGGCAGAGCGCCTGCCTCGCATGTGTGAGGCACTGGGTTCGATCCTCAGCACCACATAAAAATAAGTACAACAAAAATAAAGTCACTGTGTCCATGTATAACTAAAAAATATTAAAAAAAAAAAAAGGTCACAGGCTATAAGACACAAATATCCCAGGAAAATTGGTGAACTTACAGTATTGCCAGTGGAATATACTATCTGGATCGATGGCAAACTGTATAGTACTGAGTCTTTGACACAACTGTCCCCATTGCAATATCTGGTCTTACATGACCTACAACCAGAGCTTTCCTTTATGCAGGTATAGACTACATTTATTCCATTTAGACTCTATGATCTAGGTGACTACTGTTTCATTGCATGTTCTAATATGATGGCAAACATCTCTTCCCCTAGGCCACAATAACACTGATATATATAATGTATCTATACACAATGACTGTGTTATGATTAATCATGCATGGAAGGTCTTCTCAAAAATGTGGCACTCTTTCCAGTATTTCTACGGTATACCTCCAAACAAACACAACTATGGGAATAGGCTCATAAATGTTCCCAATCAGATCTTCCACTCTTTCATGGACAAACATGTTAGACTGAACAAACACATAGATGATAACTTGAGACAGTTACAAAATTTACAGAGCAAACCCTCTACGGAGCTCAAAGATCTTAAACATAGTACTTCCCATGTTAATGATGTGGTACATATCCTCAACACCAATACTATAGCCTTAAAAGAAGATGTTGCAACCCTAAATTCCCCATGTTCCCCTTTTATAGCTATCCAAAAGTTATTGTGCTTCAATACAGTGTGCTTACATTGGCCCTATTAAATTTTGTTAAGTGGATTCTTTATTATATTATCCTATTTGCTGTGTATTATTTTGCAATAAAACTATTGTGCTTTTGTAACCACAGGATTAGAAATGCTATTGTTGTTCATGATAATGCCAAAGTATACTTGCTCATTGCTGATGCATTGTATGAAACCATGATTGCTCAAATCCCAGATTCTGATGATCATGTTTATGAAGATAAGAATGTATGAGATTGATGTGCTTTGATATATTTTGATTTCCTTTGATGTGATTTGATTTTTGAACTGTAATGATATTTTGTTATGTATCCTATGATTCTTCCATTATGATAGAAGCCCTTGTACCTCTGTATGTCCGCAGGCTTCCAGGGGATGGACTGTAAGGAGCCTATGCCATAGACATGCCTGGACATGCCAGGGACTCACTAAGTTCCTGGCCATAAGGAACAGCAGCCATTGACTTGCTTAGTCATGCCTGCTTGCAATTGATAAGGGGTTGTAAGGGGCACCTAAACATAGGCCTGCCTAGCAATGACTGGTTATAATTGATAGGGAGCACAGCTCCTTGCACATGCACAAAGAAAGGCCCAGTTGCAATTATACTATCTCCCTGGACATAACCAATGGACATTGACTTTTACTGGGTGTAACCAATCACCAGCTCACACCACCAACTTCGAACTGCATTTAAACTCCTTGTCCTGCCACATTGTGGGCTTTGCTCCAAAGACATCAGTGAGACCGGCCACCTTGCTGTCCATCCCTGGATCAACTCCACCATTCCCTGACGTCCAGCCGTCGGCTGAAGAGAACCACCAGACAAGGACAACATCTGCTCTTTGGCTAAGAGAAGTCACCTGGCATCAGAGGTATTTTGGGGCTCGTGGTTGCCCTAGGATTATGTGAATTGCTGGTAGTGTTTAGTTTCCCTAGGATAGTGTAACTCACCTATAGTGTTTAATTAGTGCGCACTGAATGCTACTTGGGGTGCTCCAGCACACCCAACACTTTTTGCATTAATTAGTTATATTTGATAATTATTGTGATTGAACATACACTTGCATTTAAAGAAAATCCACCTCCGAATAATTAGTAATTATAATTATTAATTATTGCTCATGCCGCTCGTGATACGTATGATTTTATTATTTTAAGGAAAAATTTAACTGGAGCTGGGAATAAACTCTTGGCTCCACATTTGTCTAATTCAGGGGTACTCGACCACTGAGCCACATCCCCAGCCCTATTTTGTGTTTTATGTAGAGACAGGGCCTCACTGAGTTGCTTAGCACCTCGCCATTGCTGAGGCTGGCTTTGAACTTGGGACTCTCCTGTCTCAGCCTCCCAAAGTGCTGGGATTACAGGCATGTGCCACCAAGCCCGGCACATTTGGCACTTTTGTTAGCTTTATCCATTACCAACCCTGACCTTTTTACTTTACTTTTTTTTTGGTACTGGGAATTGAACCCAGGAGTGCTTTACCACTGAGCTACAGCCACAGTCTTTTTATTTTTTATTCTGAGACAAGGTCATTCTCAATTGCTTCAGTACTTGCTAACTTGCTGAAGCTTGCCTCAAACCTGCCATCCTCCTGCCTCAGCCTTCCAAGTCACTGGCATTACAGGCATGTACCACTGTGGCCGACTCAACTCCTTAATTTTCAATAGTCAAATACTTAACACAAACAAAGCTCATGTGCTTCACATGAGGGAACACCAGGAAAAGAAACTACAGTCAACCTATTTCTGTGAATATTTTTAAATTTTTTTTTAGTTGTAAATGGGTGCAATATCTTTATTGTATTTATTTATTTTTATGTGGCGCTGAGGATTGAATCCAGTGACTCATGCATGCGAGGTAAACACTCTACCACTGAGCCACAACCCCAGCCCGTGAATAGTTTTTTTGGTTGTTGTTTTTTGGTACTGAGGATTGAACTCAGGGGTACTCGACCACTGAGCCATATCCCCAGCCCTATTTTGTGTTTTATTTAGAGACAGGGTCTCACTGAGTTGCTTAGCCTTGCCATTGCTGAGGCTGGCTTTGAACTTGTGATTCTCCAGTCTCAGCCTCCCAAAGTGCTGGGATTACAGGTGTGCACCACCGCCCCCCCCCCCCCGGGCTGTGAATAGTTTTTTTGAAGCTTAGCTCCAAGGGATCATGCAAGTGGGGACAGCTGAGAAAAAAATCAAGAAAACAAAAGAGAGGGGTAGGGATGTGGCTTAATGGTAGAACATTTGCCTGAGTGAGGCCCTGGGTTTGATCCCCAGCACAGGGCATGAGTGAGGCCCTGGGTTTGATCCCCAGCACTGCCTCCCCACTCCCTGCCCCCTTCCCTGAAAAAAAAGGGAACAGGTCTCAGTCACAAGTCTTTCCTGCCCCTCCCAGCTCTGTCCCCTAGCTTCAGTTCCTTGCCACCACTCTGTTAAGCCCCAGTCATCACTTTCCATTCCTCTTATCTGTCACTGGTCAGTACCCAAAGCAATGGATTCTGAGTTTGCTCTCCTTAAGAAAGCCATACCTGGGGGGCTGGGATTGTAGCTCAGTGGTAGAGCGTTTGCCTCGCATGCGTGAGGTACTGGGTTCGATCCTCAGCACCACATAAAAATCAATAAAAATATTGTGTCCATATACAACTAAAAAAAAATTAAAAAAAAAAAAAGAAAGCTGTACCTGGGACTAGGGTTGTGACTCAGTGGTAGAGCACTTGCCTAGCACGTTTGAGGCACTGGGTTTGATCCTCAGCACCACATAAAAATAGATAGATAGATAGATAGATAGATAGATAGATAGATAGATAAATGTAGGTATTGCCTGGAGCTGAGGATATAGACCAGTGAGAATAATCACTCGGGTACACACCTGTAATTCCAGTGACTCTGGAGGCTAAGGCAGGAGGATCACAAGTTTGAGACCAGCCTCAGTAAATTAGCAAGGTCCTAAGCAACTTAACATGACCCTGTCTCTAAATAAAATATAAAAAGGGCTGGGGATGTGGATCAGTGGTTAAAGTCCCTGGGTTCAATTCCTGTTACAAAAAAGAAAATGTTCTGCAGAACCTTCTTCAAAAAAGAAAATGAAAAAGGGCTAGGATTGTAACTCAGTTATAGACCACCCTTAGGTTCAATTCCTAGTATAGATAGATAGGTAGGTAGGTAGGAAGGTAGGCAGTAGGTAGGTAGATAGATAGATAGATAGATAGATAGATAGATAGATAGATAGGTAGATAGATAGATATAAAAAAGACTTCTGAGGACTAGGATGGAAATCAAGATCTTCTCCATCATAAAGGGGCTCTTTCTCTTTTCTTCTCTTTCCTTCTGCTTTCCGTTCCTCTTTCCTCTCTCCTCCTTTTTCTTCTTTCAGTGCTGGCTGTCAAACCCAGAGACAAAGGGGCTTCTTAAAAGTAGGGTGTACTTCTGTAGGACTCAGGGATTCTCCAACAATGAGGTATATCACCGTCAAACTGCAAACTCCAGGCTGGGGTTATAGCTCAGTGTAGAGTGTGTACATAGCATGTGCAGGGCCATGAGTTTAATCTACAGCACCACACACACACACACACACACAAAATAATAATAATAATAATAATAATAATAATAACTTGAAGCTCCTTATAGCAGATTGTGTTGTGACTTGCAAAAGATATGTCTACCCAGAACCTCAGAATATGATTTTGTTTTGAATTAGGGTGATTGAAGATATAATTAAGGTAAGAATCTCAAGAAGATATCGTTCTGGGCCAGATGCAGTGGCACACACCAGTAACACCAGTGACTCAGGAAGCTGAGGCAGGAGGATTACAAGTTCAAAGCCAGCCTCTGCAACTGAGCAAGGCCCTAAGCAACTCAGCAACACCCTGTCTTTAAATAAAATACAAAAAAGGGCTGAGGATGTGGCACAATGGTTACGTGCCCCTGGGTTCAATCCCTAGTGGCAAATAAATAAATTAATAAAAGAGATCACCTTGGATTAACATGAGCCCTAAATCCAATGAGTATCCTTATAAGGCTCAAAAGGAGAAAACACACAGACATGAAAGGAGAAGGCAATGTGAAGACAGACAGAGATCGGAGGGATAGATCTACAATCCAAGCACCACCAAGGATTGTTGACAGTCATCAGAAGCTAGGAAAGAGACATAGGATGGGTTCCCCTTCAGAGCCTCTAGAATAAGCCCAAACTGCTAATAACATTGGTTTTGGACTTCTGGTCTATGCAGCTATGAGAGAACAAGCTTGGAACTTATAGAAATTTGCCAGGTATGATAGCATATACCTCTTAATCTCAGCAACTCAGGAGGCAAAGGCAGGAGGATTGCAAATTTGAGGGCAGCCTCAGCAACTTAATAAGGTCCTAAGCAACTCAGGGAGACCCTGTCTCAAAGTAAAAAATTTAAAAAGACTAGGGCCAGGCACAGTAGTAAACACCTGTAATCCCAGCAGCTTAGTACGCTGAGGCAGGAGGATCATGAGTTCAAAGCCAGCCTCAGCAATAGCGAGGCGCTAAGCAACTCAGTGAGACCCTGTCTCTAAATAAAATACAAAATAGGGCTGGGGATGTGGCTCAGTGGTCTGGGTGCCCCTGAGCTCAATCCCTGGTACTTAAATAAATAAATAAAGAACTAGGAATGTTGCTCAGTGGCAAAGCACCAGGTTCAACAATACCCCAGTATGGGTGGGAGAATTGTGGAAATTTGTTATGTCAGGAAACTAATATACTGCATAAGAGTGAGGAGGTCTCCCACACAGCACAGCAGTTCCCTGAGGATAAGGTATATAATTTGCATACAGCCTATCTTTTCTGGGCTAGGCTCAGAACAGCAGTAGTGTCTGGGGGTCTCAGGAGGTCTCTCACTAGGCTCACACTGAGGTTGAGCTTTGGGCCATGAATTTGAATTTGCTTGCAGAATTCCTCGTACTTTGCCCAGGGTGGTCTGGATGTTGATGCCCAAAACATTCTTGGTTCTTGGTTCAACCAATCCCTCTTCCTAGTGAGCTGAGGGGCAAAGAAATCAATGCTCTGCAGGACCTTCTTCAAAGATAGATAGGAGAGGAGTCAAGAACAATAAATTGAACCCAGACACTGGTATTAACAATAGAAAGAGGACCTGATTTTGACTCCAGTGCAGGAAGGTACTGCTTATTCAGCCAAGTGCAGGCCACAGTCTGGGGACTCTTTGTATAACTTCTACTCTCCTCCCTTCCACAGACACCCTGCAAGAGCACACATACCTCACAGCACCTCCCTGTCAGTCACTTCATCTGATCCTTGTACCCTCTGAAACAGGGGCAGGGGTTATGATGTCCATAGTGCAGATGAGAAAACTAAGCTGCAAACGTGTAAGATGGCTCCTTGGATACCAGATGAGAGCCAGATCTTGAAAGGAGACAAAAGCTTTAGGTCACACAATTCTCCCTTCCTCAGGGCCCCAGTGAACACCTCCTAGCTTCAGGATAGAACGAACATCCAGCTATGGCTCGACTGCCATAGCTTCAGTATTTTAACTTTGGACTTAGGTGTGGGAGGGTAGGTGTGTGACCAATGGACTGAGAGTATCAAAACTTAAAAAGCAGGTCTGGTGTTGTAGCTCCGTAGTAAAGTGCTTGCCTACCATGTGTGAGGCACTGGATTTGATTCTCAGCACTGCATACAAATAAATAAAATAAAGGTTTATCAACAGCTAAAAAAATACTTTAAAAAAAAAACATAAAATAGGGCTGGGGATGTGTCTCAGTGGTCAGATACCCCTGAGTTCAATCCTTGGTACATAAGTAAATAAATAAATAGGTCTGGGGATGTGGCTCAGCAGTTGGATTCCCTGTACCCCCCCCCAAAATCTTGTTTATTATTTTGTAATATTTCCTTATTCAATATCTGAGCCTCAGTTTCCTCCTGTGTAAAACAGAGTGAAACTGTAAAACTGACCTTAGAGATTCCTCCAGTTACTATTAGTGGCCTTCAAGTGAATATGTAAAGAATATATAGCTTACAAATAATTTTACCCATGCTCTCTTTCCATCCTCAAAATTGTCTTATCTTTCCTTTTTTATGGCTGAGGAAATTAAGGCTCAGAGAGGTTAAGAAACATACCCATGGTTACACAGCCAATAGGAGGTGAAGGTGAGATTAAATTCTTATTAATTCTAGGGTTAGGGGTGTAGCTTAATGGTAGAGCATGTGCTTAGCATGTACAAGGTCTTTGGATTCAATCCCCAGCACAGAAAAAAATATTTCTTATGAATTTTATCCAGGGAGGAATACTACTGACAGGAAAGTAATCCAAGCAGAGTCACAAACACAGAGAAATGCCCCAGATCTGAGTGGGCAGGCAGGTTCCAAAATCACTGGAATTACATGCATGCACCATTATGTCTGGCTTCACAGAATTATATTCTACAAAGATAAAGTCCTAGAGTCAAGCACAGGTGAAAAAATTAATATCATAGCTGGGCATGGTAACACACATCTGTAATCCCAGCAATTCAGGAGGCTGAGGCAAGAGGATAGCTAATTTGAGGCCAACCTGGTCAACTTTGTGAGACTCTGACTCAAATTTTAAAAGATAAATAAATAAAAAAGGACTAGGGATGTAGTTTGGTGGTAAAGTGGATTCAATCCCAGTACTAGGGGAAAATTGAATATTGTCAAAATTAACTAAGAAAATTCCTTACCTCATCTTATTTTAAATATTTTTTTTAGTTGTAGATGGACACAATATCTTTATTTTATTTATTTTTATGTGGTGCTGAGGATTGAACCCAGTGCCTCACACGTGCTAGGCAAGCACTATACCACTGAGCCACAATCCCAGCCCCTACATCACCTTCTTAATGTCAAACCAACTTCTCAGTAAGTGCAACTCAGATTTATTTTTTCTCCTTCATTGGGACAAATTATTATTATTTTTTAAAGATTTTTTTTGTTTTATTTGCAGATGAACACAATGTCTTTATTTTATTGCTTTGTATGTGGTGCTGAGGATCGAACCCAGGCCCTCACGCATGCGAGGCAAGCACTCTACCGCTGAGCTACAATCCCAGCCCCTCATTGGGACAAATTATTATCTCAGTGGTTGAGCACCAGGTTCAGAAGAAGCTGTCTTGAGCCAGGTGCGGTGGCACATACCTGTAATCCCAGTACTTTGGGAGGCTGAGACTGGAGTTCAAAGCCAGCCTCAGCTGCAGTGAGGCGCTAAGCAACTCAGTGAGACCCTGTCTCTATATAAAACACAAATAGGGCTGGGGATGTGGCTCAGTGGTCGAGTGCCCCTGAGTTCAATCTCCAGTACCAAAAAAAGAAGGAGGAGGAGGAGGAGGAGGAGGAGAAGTTGTCTTGCTTTTAGGGTCCATGTTGAATGAAAAATACTTGACTATTTACTCCCAATCTGCTGGGCAAGGTCCCAGCATGGGTTTTTGATGCCCAGAAGGACAACCTACATGTTGATCCCAGCTTTTGGGGAAGACAGGTTGACAATGAACCACGGAAGAGCTCCACCTTCTCAGCCCTACTGCAGGCTATTTCCACCTCACCAAGCAGGTTGGATCGGATTCTTCTGATGGGCTCCCATCCATAGGCAGTGCATACTAGGAGTAAGGGAACATCTGAAGGAAGGAGGTTTCTTGCTTGAAATGATCCTAGGGAGAAGGGACAGAGAAATGAGGTTGGACAGGCTGAGGTTTGTGTCAGAGACAGTGATGCTTGGAATCTGCCACTCCCGTGGGTGTAAACCCAAATGCTCTGGGAGGCTGGGATTCTGGAGTGAATTGGAGATAGGGGCCCAGAGGGAAATTCCTAGGACCAAAGGGAGAGTTAAGTTCCCCCTGTGCCTTAAAGAAGGGAAAAGGGTAGCTCAGTTGGCTGAGGCAGGAGGATCATAAGTTCAAAGCCAACTTCAGCAACTTAGCGAGGCCCTAAGCAACTCAGCGAAACCCTGTCTTTAAATAAAATATTAAAAAGGGCTGGGGACATGGTTCGGTGGTTAAGTGCCCCTAGGTTCAATTCTGAGAGAGAGAGAGAGAGAGAGTGAGAAAGAGAGAGAGAGAGAGAGAAGGAGGAGGAGGAGGAGGAGGGAAAAGAAAAGAGGTTGTACATGTTGTTCCTGAGAGAATAACCATTGTAGGAAATGGCCTCATGTATCTGCTCATTGCTGATAAAACTGTTGATGTTCTAGCCCATGGAGAGGCAAGTGTCAAATGGGGGAGAGGAATAGAGTCAGGAAAGAGGAATAGGGTAGTACACAGGTAGAGGTGTGGAAGTTAGGAGGGGATGGATGGAGGTGTGAGGAGGGGAAGGTCACAGATAAGAGAGGAAAATGGGGGCCAGGAATGTGGCTCAGTGCTACAATGCTTGCCTTGCATGTGTGAGGCACTGGGTTTGATCCTCAGCACCACGTAAAAATAAATAAATAAAATAAAGATATTGAGGCGGTTCCAAGATGGCGGCCTAGGCAGACGCTGTGGTCAGTCTCTCCAGAGCCAGAGATTGAAGTAGTGGAAATACTACCTCCCAGCCAGCTACTGGACATCATCCTACAGCTGCCCCGGCAGGAATTTCACTTGCGCGTGTAAGCAGGGCCACCAGGCAGCAGCCATTGCCACAAGCAGAGCGTCTTCGGCAGCAAGCGG
>PVHX01016526.1:0-42941 GCA_004024805.1 Geosciurus inauris | reverse complement strand
CTCATAGCATGAGTTTGGAAGGGTTCCCTCCTTTTCTATTTCATGAAATAGTTTGAGAATTGGCATTCATTCTTCTTTGAAGGTCTTGTAGAACTCAGCTGAGAATCCATCTGGACCTGGGCTTTTCCTCCTTGGCAGGCTCTTGATGGCACCTTCTGTTTCCTTGCTTGAAATTGATCTGTTTAAGTTGTGTATGTCCTCTTGGTTCAGTTTAGGTAAGTCATATGCCTCTAGAAATTTGTCAGTGTCTTCAGGGTTTTCTATTTTACTGGAGTATAAATTTTCAAAATAGTTTCTAATTATCCTCTGTATTTCAGTAGTGTCTGTTATGATATTTCCTTTTTCATCACGAGTTTTAGTAATTTGTGTTTTCTCCCTCCTCCTTTTCGTTAGGGTGGCTAAGGGTTTGCCAATTTTGTTTATTTTTTCAAAGAACTAGCTTTTGGTTTTGTCAATTTTTTGAAATGGTTCTTTTGTTTCAATTTTATTGATTTCAGCCCTAATTTTGATTATTTCCTGTCTTGTACTTCTTTGGGTGTTAATTTGTTCTTCCTTTTCTAAGGCTTTGAGATGAAGAGTCAATTCATTTATTTGTTGACTTTTACTTCTTCTAATGAATGAGTTTAATGCTATGAAATTTCCTCTAAGGGGAGACCAATTCGTATCTCAGCAGATTTTTCATCCCAGACGCTAAAAGCCAGGAGTTCATGGAATAACATAATCCAAGCCCTAAAAGACAATGGATGCCATCAAGAATCCTATATCCAGCAAAACTGTCCTTCAGATTTGATAATGAAATAAACACCTTTCACGATATACAAAAGTTAAAAGAATTTACAGCAAGAAAGCCAGCACTACATAGCATTCTTGGCAAAATATTCCATGAGGAGGAAATGATAGCCAACAATGAAAATTTACAAAGAGAGGAACTACACTAGAAGAAAGACCATTCAAAAGAGAAAACAACTCAAGGTAAAAACCAAAAACATACCAAAATGACCGGAATTACAAATCATATATCAATAATAACCCTGAATGTAAATGGCCTAAATGCACCAATTAAAAGACATAGAGTGACAGAGTGGATCAAAAAAAAGAAAAAAAGACCCAACAATATGCTGTCTTCAAGAGACTCATCTTATAGGAAAAGACATCCACAAATTGAAAGGGAAAGGATGAGAAAAAACATCACTCACATGGATCCCGCAAACAAGCAGGAGTTTCCATCCCCATATCAAATAAAGTGAACTTCAAACCAAAGATGGTAAAAAGAGATAAAGAAGGTCATTTCATACTTCTTAAGGGAATCATACATCAACAAGACATAACAATCATAAATATCTATCCCCCAAATAATGGGGCTTCTACGTATGTCAAACAAATCCTTCTCAAATACAAGAATCAAATAGACCACAATACAATAGTACTTAGAGACTTTAACACAGCTCTCTCACCATTGGATAGATTTTCCAAACAAAAACTTAATAAAGAAACCATAGACCTCAATGACACTATGAATAATTTAGACTTAACAGACATATATAGAGTGTTCCATCCATCAACGAGCGAATACACTTTTTTCTCAGCTGCACATGGATCCTTTTCCAAAATAGATCATATGTTATGTCACAAAGCCAGTCTTAGCAAATACAAAAAAATAGAGATTCTACCCTGCATTCTGTCTGACCACAATGGAATAAAATTACAAATCAATGACAGATTAAAAAACAGAAACTACTCCATCACCTGGAAACAAAATAATATGCTATTTAATGACGCATGGATAACAGAAGACATCAAGGAAGAGAGAAAAAATTCTTAGAGGCAAGTGAAAACTCTGATACAACATATCAAAAGCTCTGGGATGCCATATTACTCCTGACACACACAAAAAATATTTCCATTCTACTTACCTGAGAAATACTTCCTAAGCCAGGGGGGCAGTTACTTTGTTCATTTCTCAAAAGACTCATGGATTTAACAGGAAGGTTGTAGCATAAATGTATTTTGACTCATAAGCTATGTTACCAATGTTGCGTTTTCTTATTCATACTTTGAGTGTCAAAGCAATCTCAAGGCTAAAAATTCATAGTAGCAGCTGGCACTTTTTCATTATCTTTTTCTTTCAACAGAGGAATGCAATATTGAAAGAAATTGTTTATTATATGTAATGCACATGCACATTGTATGTGACTCAATATTTCTAATTGTCTTAATTAGGTATAATAGCAGGAAACTCACATATAATACTCAAAATTTAAAAGGCAGCTTGTCCAGGCAAATTTAACATAAATATTTACAGTTTATTTTAAAATCAATATTGTTTCCTTTAAACAAACATTTCAATAAGTGTATATGAAATCTTATTAGGAGGTTATGAAAAGATAACTTCCATACTTACAGTTTCACAGAAAAGTAGGATGCCAGGTGGCATTGCTAGTGTTTGGTTTCAGTATTGTTTAAATACTTACAAATAATTTTTTAGTTCTTTAAATAATTCAAAACAAATTAATGAATTTTGGATTCCAGCTGTTAAAGAATAACAGACATGAGACTTACTCTCCCATTGTAAACAACTAAAGGAACTCAATAGAACATGTATGGTAATTCTTTTTAGGTGCTGAACAATTCAGGGCTATGGTCTTTGAGAGAAAATGCACAATACAGTTTGGTGAACTCAGTATTCACACATGCTTCCTCAGCTTTCTTTATTTCAGCACAGAAAAGTGGGATCCAGTGTTTAAAATTTCAAAGCAGGTTAAAAGGAAAGAGGATCTAGCATACAGAGGAAACTCTGGTTCTTATTTAGGATACTCCTAAGTCTTTAATCAGTTACTATGCTGTTGCTGCATAGGACCAGACTCTTGAAGGCCTGGCAAAGAATAGTTACTTAGGACACAAACTTAACAGAGGATCTGGCAATTACACAGTGGTGGGTGATGCTGGACTTCTAACCAGTTAAAACAAAGAGAGCAAAAAGAAATATACATGGGCAAATATAATATACTTTTTTCTCCTAAGTTTTATAAATTGTGGTTGATGGGTGAAGTGAAAATTATAGCATAGATCTTGTCATAAATATATACTGAGGTCATACATAAAACAATTTTAAATGAAGGAGATTAGATAATGTACAAGGAAGTACCTCAGTAGAACTGGTAAAATGAGGACACAAGTGAACTGTGGTAAGTTATAGATATATGATGTAACCTAGAGCAACCACTAAAACAGCTGTATAAAGTGACAGTCAAAATGATATAGATAAAGTGTAATAGCAAAACTGTTCAAGAAATACACAGAGAGAGATTGAAAATAGAGAAAGGCAAAGCAAGAAAACAAAAAAGCAAAAAGTAAAATGGTTTATTTAAGCTTAAAGTCTCAATAATTATGTTAAATTTAAATGAAATAAATACATCAACTAAAAGATGTCAAAGCAGATTTGAAAACACTAACTACATGCTGTCTGTAAGAAAATCACTTCAAATATAAGAGTATAGATGGTTTCCTACTTATGATGTGGCAACTTATAACATTTTACTTTAGGAAAGGGCAACAGTAATAGGCATTCAATAGAAATTTTGCCTCAAATTTTGATCTTTCCCCATTCTAGTGATATATGACATTATACACCCTTGTGATGCTGGCAGGGACACAGAGTCACAGGTCATAGTCACTCAAAAATCACAAGGATAAACAAGCAATACTTTATAGTGTACTGTGTTGCTGAAATATGATGTTTGGTAGGTTATGTTATAAATTTATTTTTGACATGTTATTTTTCAATGTATTATAGGTTTATTGGGATACAATGTGGTCATAAGTTGAGAAGCAACTGTATAGACTAGGTGAAGTAAAAAGTTCATGTAATCTTTATTCAAAAGATAGCAGAAGTAGCTATATTAACATTATATAAAGTAAACTTAAAAGCAATAAAATTCACTGCAGTGAGGGACATCGTATAACAAAAAAAATTTAAATAAAAAAGATTCAGAAATCCTAAATGTATATACAGAAATAGACAGTTTTTACTTCACATTTTGCAAAATATGTGAAGTAAAATCAAAGTGAAAGGAGAAATAGACAAGTTCACAATAATAGTGAAAGACATGAACACACTCTCTAGTAATTTGTAGAATAAGTAGAGTATCAGCAAAGATACAGAAAAGCTCAACCAACAGATGTCTAGTTGACATTTATAGAGCACTCTACAAAATGATAGACTACACACAGTTTCCAAATGGTTATCATTAGATCAAGATAAACCATGTCCTTGGCCTCAAAACAAGCCTTAATAATTTTAAAATAATTAATTTTATACAGAGTGCATTCTCTGATACAATGAAACAAAGTAAAAAATCAGTAAAAGGAAAGAGGACAAAAAATTTCCAAACACTTGAAAACACACTTTAAATAATTGCTGAGTCAAATAAAAATTTGAAGAGAATTTCTAAAAACTTACTGAACTAATATTAAAATATTAACATCTGTGGGACACAGCTAAAGTAGCACTGACAGGCAAATTTATAGCACTAAAATACATATATGAGAACAGAGAAAATTTTTCAAATCAATGAAATTAAGCTTCTAACTCAAGAATCTAGAAAGGAAGAGCAAAGCAATCCCAAAGAAAGCAGAATGTAGGCGACAATAAACAATAGAAATCAATGAAGTTAAAAATAATTGAGAAAATTAATTTAACAAAGAACTGATTGTTTGAAAATATTGATGAAATTTACAACACTTGTAGTTAAAGATTTCTTATAAAAGAAATCTCCAAACCTACATGGTTGTATCGGATAATTCCATTAAACTCTCACAGAAAAATTAACACCAATCATATACAACCTTATATAGAAAATAAAGAAGAATGAAAGATTCTCTATTAATTTTATGAGGCCAGTATTACTTAGATTCTAAAAACAAAGACAGCATGAAAATGAAACTACCAAGAGCCCTTATGACAAAAAAATTCTTAGAAATATTAGCAAATGAATTTTGGCAATATATAAGAAGAATTATACACCATGACCAAGTAGGGTTTATTATAGAGAAGCAAGGTTGGTTGTATATTCTAAAAGCAATCAGTGTAATTTAACATAATAACAGACTAAAGAACACATGGAATGTTTGAATTAATGTAAAAAGATACTATGAAAAAATTAAATGTCCATTCAAGACAAAAATTCACAGATAAATGCAAACAGTGAAAATACTTGAATTTGATAAAGAACACTTACTGAAAACTCACAGATAATATAATTCATAGTGAAAAATTGACTATTTTCTTTATGATCAGAACATATAAGGATGTGTGCTCTCATCTCTCTTATTTAATGTAAAGGTGAAAGTTCTAGATATTGCAGAAAGTAAAGGGAAAATATAGGAATAAAAGAAATAAAACTGCTTCTATTTGCAGATTATATGATTGTTTATATAGAAAATCCCAAAGAAATCTACAGGAAATCTCCTAATACATAATTTTATTAAGATGTCAGGATACAAGATAAACATAAAAAATGAAATGTACACATTCAGTATTATACACTGAATTTACAAGTGTATACAAAAGTTAAAACATAGCTCCAATTGTGATAGCTGAAAAAAATGAAATATTGAATTTGTGCAAATGTAATAAAATTTTTACAGGGTTAGTATGATGAAAAAATACAATGTGGTTGAAAGAAATTAAAGAACTAAATAAATGGATAAACATAACATGTTTACAAAATGGAAGACTCAAATAGTGAAGATGTCAATATTTTCCAAATGGATATGCAAGTTTAATACAACCGATATCAAAATTTCAAGAAGTTATTGTGTAGCTATGAACATGACTATTCTAAATAGATGGCAAAGGAGCTGGAACAGTTAAAACAATTTTGAAGGAGAGAATGAAGTAAAGGAATCTGCCCAAATTTTATAGTCTATGTAGTCAAAACTGTATGGTGTTGCTAGATTGAACTAGAACAGGGTAAAGATCCAGAAACAGATCAATAGGCCCAATTGATGTTTGGCAAGCTACAGAAACAATTCAATACAGGAAAGATAGGCTTTTCAAAAATTAATGCAGGAGAAATTGCATATCCACAGGCAAAAATTGATGGACTTTGACCTAAGTGACACTTCATACAAAAAGTATCTCAAAATAGATCACAGATTAAAAATAAAATTTAAAACTTTCAGTTTAGGAGAAAATGTTCAGGGTGGACTAGACAATGAATGAATATTTGACATGGAGTGTATGATTCATGAATTAAAAATGTCAAATTTGACCATATAAAACTTAAAAAATTTTACTCTGTAAAAGACCTTGCTAAGAGGATGTGAAGAATAATTACAGTGTAGAAGAAAATATTTGCAAATCACACATCCAGCCAAGGACTAGTATCTAGAATAACAAAGCACACTCAAAACTCGACAATGGAAATACAAAGAATACAGTTAGAAAATGGGCAGAAAGAAATATTTCACATAGGAAGATATGCAAATGGCAAATAAATATGGTGAACATCATTGACCATAAGGAAATACCAATCAAAACCACAGTGAGTCTGTCAGGTACTGTGGTACATGCATGTACTCCCACTGATTTAGGAGACAGAGGCAGGATGGTTTCAAGTTCAAAGCCAGTCTCCGCGACTTAAAAAGACTGTCTTAAAATTAAAAAAAATTTAAAAGGCTGTGAATGTGCCTCAGTGGCAGAACCTTCCTGATTCAATCGTTAGTACTGCAAAAACAAATGAATAAAAAAACCCCACAGTGATACATCATTGCATGTCCATCAACATGGGTAAAATTATCAATAGTGCCAAGTAGTGAATGCTGGATGATTTATATATTGCTGGTGAGAACATAAAGTACAGTCAGTCTAGAAAACCATTTGGTACTTTCTTTAAAAATATCTAAATGTGATTTAAAAATCTAAACATACCTTATAATCCAGAAATTTCACTCCTGGGTATTTATACCATAGAAATAAAGACATATGTTCTCACCAAAATCTGTATTTGAATGTTTATAGCAGCTTTATTCATAGTAGTAAAAAACTGGAAACAACTCAATTGTCTTTCAAAAGGTGAATGGTTAAACAAACTGTGGTACATTCATGGGATGAAATACTACTCAAGGATTACAAAGGAAGGGACTATTGATACATGCAGCCGTCAGCATGACACTCCAGAGAATTATGCTGATTGAAAAAGGCAAAACCAAGTGATTGCATACTGCAGTATCTCATTTACAAAACATTCTTGAAATGACAAAATTACAGCAGTGAAGAACAAATTTGCACTTGATAGGATTTAAGGAGGGGGTAGGTGGAAGGACAGTGGCTATAGCTATAATGCACGAGGTGAGGGATCTTCCTAGTGATGGAAACATTCTATATCTTGACTGTATACATGTCAATATCTTGGTTGTGATATTGTGCTATGGTTTTGCAAGATGCTACCATTGGGTAAAACTGGGAAGAGAACATATGGGATTGCTGTATTCTTTCTTACAACTGCATCTACAATGATTTCAAAACAAGAGTTTAATTAAAACCATAGTGAAAGACTTAAAATTAAATAGATCATTCAGAAAATAGATGTACAAATGGCCATAAGCTCAGAAAAATAATCAATATCACTAATGATCAGGGTAATGCAAATTAAAACCACATTTAAATACTAATGTTCTTCTAATATGATGGCTACAATTAAAAAAGATTGGCAGCAAGAAATTCTGGGGAATATGTAGAATTTGCATGCATTACTGATGGTAATGCAAAATGATATTTGCTTTTGGCCTTTTCATAACAAGTTAAACCTTAATAATTACACAGTGAAGTAATTATTCATGACAAACTTTGCCCACAAAAAGACTTTTACAAAAATATTAATTGTTGCTTCATAAATGATGACTAGTTTGGAAAAAAACTCAAGAGTCTATTTACAAAAGAATGGATAAAACATGGTATATTCATGTATTAGAGTACTTATCTCCAATATGACAACATAAACTATTGATACACAGAATAGTACAAGCAAATCTTAAAAGCATTAGCAAAACAAGCCATACACAAAGAGTATAAATTTTATGAAACTTTAGATATAATCAAAGGTAAGTGATTGTCATGGAAATCAGTTGTTTCTTTGGTAAGAAGAGGAATCTACTTGGAAAGAGTACTTTACTAGACTGAGCTTGCTTTGAGTGTGTGGATTTTACCATTCTATACATGTGCACAAGCTTATAAAACTCAATTTCCTAAAATTTATAATTAAGGCATGTGTATTTATAACTTGATTTAAAAAAAAAACTCAAAAAATGTAAGTGAAGAAAACTTTAAGAAAAGTTCTTATTGTTCATTTATTTAAAAAAATAGTAATGTACATTTTACCAAGGTCTCAGTGTGTGGGTTGTCTTTGGGTGCATACTACATTAAAAAGAATAACCAGCTTACTAACTTAAAAAAGAAAGCAATGCCTAGAATAAAGTTGAGAGTGGATGAAAACCCAGGACTATGATGAATTCAATCCTAGGGTACTGAGATACTTCCCTCCCCCAAAATTAATAAAATGAAGCTTTTTGGTGTTCTAATTTGACTTAAAGATATATCTTAGATTAAACACAAAAGAATGCATAGGTGCATTTACATTTATTTCTCTGCCTTTTCTAAACCTGATTTTGATAGGGATTGGATATCAGGTGATTCCAGGTTATAATAATTAGTGGGAACCTAGAGTTCAGGTAGCATAGGACGAGTGCTGGGCAAGTGCAGTGGCTTAGTAGTCACCGTCTGCTGAGGTAGCATACTGCCTTCCTGCTTATCAACTGAATCTTGGCATAGTCAATCTCTGTTGACTTACCTTGCTCGTGTGTGGTGGTGATAACTGCTATCTCAAGACAGTAGAATGAATTGGAAATAACTTTCCTATGTTCATATATGAATACACCACAGTGACTCTCCACATCATGTGCAATCACAAGACTAGGATTCTAACTAGAATAAGATATACTTCATGTATGTGTAATGTGTCAAAATATACTGTCATTTATATCTAAAAAGAACAAATTAAAATAAAAGATTGCCATAAAAGTAAATAAGATAATTCATAGAAAAGTTCCTCACACATAGTAATGGCTCAGTAAATATGAATTGTACTTTCTAACATTGGTAGTAATCTATACTATTGATTAAAAGTAAAAATATTGTTTTAGAAAAAAATAAACAAATGGTAAGACAGTATTATTGAAAAATTCAGAACAATGATACCATTTTCCCACCACAATCATTCATTAAATCCCTCTACAATAGTCTCATAAGTTATGTAGTTATGGAGAGAGTGGCCTCTTAATATATCTACTAGTATGTTATTAACAAAACTCAAAATATTATTGACATAAACGGAACAAACTTCCTTGATGCATAGAATTAGTTAATATCAACTACTTAAATAGTAGAGAATTATTTAACTCAGCTAAAATAATAAGTACCTATGTCATCATAATTAATGTTAATTACCTCTTCTTGATTGATAACTATCAAGTTCTTAATTCTTCTAAAGTCTGTAATGATCCATGATAATAAAATCATGACCTTATTTTAGAGAAGGGTAATTATTTTGCTCTTCTCTCTTGCGAGTGGGCAATGATCCAATACCTTTAAAAATAATATAAAAATATCTAGATGAAAGCAGAAAGGTCCAAGACTAATCTTTCCCTTATACATTTAAATTGCTGTCTTGCTTGATTCTGGCAATCATACCATGGATGTAGATTTTACAAGCATATTAATAACTGGAGACTTATCTTAAACTCACAGAGCTTAAAAAACATATCCATAGAATCAAAGACAGATGTACAGTTAATCAAAGCTCTGAAGACTGCTACTATTTTCAGCAGAATTTTTTCAATGAGATTTAAAAGAGTTCAATAATAATCAATACTACAAGAGTGAAGTCTAAAATCCCCTTGCTTCTCACACCAGGAATTACACTGTGATCCGAACATTCTCTTGTTCAAGTGGACAGACATCAAAGTTTGGAGGCAGACTAAGTGAACAGTGGAAACTTCATTTTTAAGAATGCTGGGTAGCCAGGCGCAGTGGCACAAGCCTGTAATTCCAGCACTTAGGGAGGCTGAGACAGGAGAATCGTGAGTTCAAAGCCAGCCTCAGCAACAGCGAGGCGCTAAGTAACTCAGTGAGACCCTGTCTCTACATAAAACACAAAATAGGGCTGGGGATGTGGCTCAGTGGTCGAGTGCCCCTGAGTTCAATCTCCAGTACCAAAAAAAACCCCAAAACCCCAAAACAAAAACAACAGAAAAAGAATGCTGGGTTATCCTTTCTAAAGTGTGGAAAACTGAGCATTGAGTACTTTTAAATGAAATTGCACTGGAGGGGTTTGTGGAAATAAATCACTCAATGCAGAACAGGACCTTTGTCTTAAGATGAAATTTTAAATAAGTTTACTTTGTTAAGCTTACATTGGATAAATATTCTAGTCCTCCCCATATGGTAGTCTGTGGGGAGCGAGCTCCCTGGATCCGGGAGCCGCCCTGCCCTTTCAAGATGGCAACCTGGCTATATGCCAGAAACTTGCAGTAAACAGGTGGACAACTTGAGGAAGTGCACAGCATTGGCTGGCGGCAACGTCACTGTGCATGCTTGGCTTGTGGGCATTGCCTGCTCTGATACACGCCTGTATTCTGCTCATGCTTTCCCCTCATGCTAGATAATGCTATTCCTGCTAATTGGTTATAACTCTGCTCTGTAACACTTCCTGCTGTATGAAAAAGTATATAGAAGGTGGCTGGGGGAAAAAAGGAGGGAGAACAAAGAGAACCTTGGAAGGCAAGAAGAGCGCTTGACAAAATAAAGACTGCTTTCTAAGAACAACGGTGTCCTTATTGTCTCCTGCCGGCGGGCGACAATAGTAGTCAGCTTCCTGGTGTAATGAGAAAATAGTTGAGATAAACAACTTTTAAGAAAAGGCTTGGCCAGGCACAATGGCACATGACTGTGTTCCCAGTAGCTTGGGAGGCTGAGGCAGGAGGACTGCAAGTTCAAAGCCAGCTTTATCAACCTAGGAAGGCCCTAAGCAACTCAGTGAGACTCTGTATCTAAATAAAATATGAAAAGAGAAGGACTAGGGATGTGGCTCAGTGGTTAAGTACCTCCAGGTTCAATCTCCAGTACCAAAGGAAAAAAGAAAAGGCTTATTTTGACTCATGGTTTTAGAGTCTTCAGTTCATGTTGGATTGGCCTCATTGCTGTTGGGTCTGTGGTCAGGCAAAAGGTCATGGCAGGGCCTGTGGTGAAGCAAAACTGCTTACCTCATCATGGCCAAGAAGCGAAGGAAGACAAAGAAGAAAAGACTTGGAGTCCCAATACTCTCTTCAAAAGCACACACACAGTGAACTTATCTTTTTTCCACTGAGCCAAACTAGGCAAAGATTTCCACTACCTCTAGATAGCACTAGTAGCTGGCAACCCAACCTTGAATGAGTGAGCCTTTGAGGTATATTTACAAAAACTCTAGCATCATAGCTAGGACCTGTAACTTACTTGCTTAGACTTACTCTAAGCATTTGTCTTAAGACCTTGAAGCAAGGTCTGTATGTTAAAAGAGAAACATTATTCCCTAAAATTTCTGAATGGAATCCTGTCAAGCAAGAAACATGTCTCAAATCTATCATCTACCATATTTATAAACACAAAGATTTATGTGATCTTTAATTAGTGTCCTTTAAGCAACCTTTAGTAAATATTTGCATTTCTTTGCAAGTTTTCTGAGATAGGGAATTTATGTATATTTTTTTTCCAATTTGTTACCAGTTATACATTCTAGTTTTATTTAGATTACGTAAGGTACAATAAACTTAGAATGCCATTGTCCTTAGAAATGAAATTGAATCTTTCAGTTACAAGGCAAAATGAAATCATATTATGTATATCAATGTCATCTATGGGAGATAATTCAATTTTTACTCTTTCAGTGAATATAGGACAATGTTTGAAGGCTTTTGTGGTAGTCACAATAAGGGGCTTTACTACTGGCATCTTGTAGGTAGAAGCCAAGGTTGTTGCTAGACATCCTACTATGTAGAAGACCCCCCCCAACACAAGAAATGATCTAACCCAAATTGTCAATGGCACTGAGGTTAGGAAACCTTGACATATATGACTCAAAATATTCTAACCCAGATTAAAGTGATTGTTAAGATCTGTTCTTATTTTTTTCCATTAATGTGATTAATCATATATAATATATATTAAATACCTAGTGTATATTACATATATGTTATATGTAATATATTATATATAATGTCTCATATATCATAAATATTATGCATATATACTATATATGTATTATATGCATATTATATATTATTTAAAATATATAGAACAACCTCACAGCCTGCCACCCAGGAGAGGCCCAATCCACACCCTAAGGCCTGAGGTGAGGAGCCCTGCCCCATTGCAGTGTGGCTCCACCCAAACTACCTTCATTTAGGGGCATTGCAGACACTGCCATAGCCCTTCCCATGCTGTAAGAGCCACTGTGGGACATCGGACAGGGCCAGGGGTGCTCCAATGCAGCACCACATGCCACAGTGCAGCATCACTGAACAGGTTGCCCAATGACATCACACAGCCCATCATTTCAGCCCCATCTTTGAAAGCCATTGCCTCCAACTTGGGACATTTTGCCCACCATCTTGGGTTACCTCCACTGATGCCTCCACCATCTTTAGCTGGGACAACTTACATCTTGATACACTGGGGCCTGGAAGCCCAATATCAAGGTACTTACAGGTTTGATGCTGCTGCTGCCACCAACTAGAGGCATAACCACTTCCATCCAGGGAAAACATCCAGGACTTGGAAAATCATCACCAAGCTCTCTATGGACCCAACTGCACCAGAGGTATCTTTACTAGGTATACTAACAGTCATCATCCTGTTGCAGAGCCAACATGGAGCCTTGAATTGAATTGCCTCTCTCTTTCTTTTCCTGCTAACAGCCAACTTCATTTGATTAGCTTTTCACTAGACCTATAATCTAATACTTCTATATTACAACATCCTATCTCATAAACATCACTGCCTATTTCTCCTTCTGTCCACCATTAGAAAGACCAAGCCCTTATGCAAACCTGTTGGCTATATGGTAGAAGATAACTGCATTCATCATTTCTGTTTATAGTGACAAAATTGTAAATGTCTAAATAGAAGCTAATTGATTTATGGTTGCATATTGGTTGCATTGGGTGCTATAAACATTGATGTTCCCCTTGAAAGTGAGGTATTGGTAACCTGCAGGGACACTACAAGATTATAGGGTAGAAACTGCAATAACTCAGATCTGCACTGCAAGAGAAGACACACAGACAACATGAAAAAACAATGGAGGAAAGTGCCCCAAACAAATCAGGATACTACAACAATAGAATTCATTCACAGCACAGTAGATGAAATATTAGAAAAAGAGTTCAGGATGTACATAATTAAAATGGCCTGCAATCAATGAGTGACCTAAGTGAGCAAATACCAGCAAAAATTAATCACTGTAACCAAAAGATAAGAGAGCAAATATAGGCAACCACTGATCACACTAACAAAGAGATAAGAGAGCAAACACAGGTAGCAAAAAACTACCTCAAGAAAGAAATAAAGATTCTGAATACAAACAAACAGAAATCCTTAAAATAAAGGGAAAAAACAAATACAAAGCTCAATAGAAATCATCACCAAGAGAAAGCATCTGTCACTTGGAAGACAGAACTTCATAAAATGAAGAAAAAATATACAATTTTGAAAATAACATTGACCACACAGTAAAGATAGTGAGAAACTATGAACAGAACATTCAAGAATTGTGGAAAATCATCAAAAGACCAGACCAAATCTAAGATTTATCAGGATAGAGGAAGGCACAGAGTTTTAAACCAAAGGAATGAACAATCTCTTCAATGAAATAATATCAGGAAATTTCCCAAATATGAAGAATGACTTGGAAAATTAAATACAGGAGGCTTGCAGGACACCAAATTTACAAAATTACAACATATCTACACCAAGACATATTATAATGAAAATTCCTAGCATACAAAATAAGGATAGAATTTTAGAGACTGTAAGAGAGAGGGATCAGATTATATTTAAGGGAGACCATTTCGAATCTCAGCAGATTTCTCAACCCAGACCACCAAAGCTAGGACATCCTGGAACACATCCCATTTATTGTTTGAACACATTTATTAGTTTGAACACATCCCATTTATTGATTCTTGATTTTATTTTTTGTGCTTTAGGAGTCTTGTTAAAGAAATCAGGGCCTGATCCTACATAATGAAGATTTGGACCTACTTTTTGTTCTACTAGGTGTAGGGTCTTGGTCTAATTCCTAAGCCCTTGATCCACTTTGAGATGAGTTTTTTGGCATGGTGAGAGTTAGGGGTTTAGTTTAATTTTTCTGCATATGGCTTTCCAGTTTTCCTAGCACCACTTGTTGAAGAGGCTATCTTTTCTCCAATATATGTTTTTGGCACCTTTCTCTAGTTTGAGATAACTTTATTTATGTGGATTTGTCTCTGTGTCTTCTTTACCATAGGTCTACATGTCTATTTTGGTGCCAATACCATGCCGTTTTTGTTACTATAGCTTTTTAGTATATTTTAAGATCTGGTATTGTTATACAGGCAGAATATCATGGAGATATCTGGGTGATATGACAAAGATCTAAATTTAAACTCAAAACCAAGTAGTAGGCATTGGGAATTTATTACATGCCAGTCCTGTGCTTTAACACACGCTTTCTCAAAATAGTGCATGAGGTATTAAGAAGAATCCTTTATTCTCTTCTCCAAATTGATATGTTAAAAATCTGTGTTATAACTAAATATATTTCAAAAACACATAAAATTGTGTGCTTGCTTCGTAGTGTTTGGATATCAATCACAAGGCTAAACTGTGCATTTTGGGGACAGATAAAAGAGAAGTAAGATACTCTCTTAGGTTTTACATGCTGGTTACAACCAAAGAATTAATTAAAGTATATGGAACAATTTTTGAGTAATAGAGGAGAGCATTATATTCAATACCAATTTTCACCAAAATCATGAGTAAGTTATGGGAGAAAATAAAAATGAGGTATGTGGAATAATAGAGGATAATATGTCACAAGTAGAGTTGACCTTGAACTTGAATATCAAAAGGTAAATGAGATTTGTACAATATAAAATCAAGTCAAGGCAGAGTAAAAAATAAAGATGATAACAAGGGTTTAAATAAATGAGAGAAGAAAAATAATGTGTCTTTTTACATTGTTTTATAGTGTTTTCAAATAAGATAAGGGCTACATAACTTTCCAGTCTTCCTCTTCAGTAGATTGATAGTTAATAGATAGACAGATAATTATTTTAGTACCTGCATCAGTTTCTCAGGATGAAAATATTTAACATGTTGATAATTTTGAAGGGCTGTTATTGTTCTGTCTCCAGCAACTAATCACTCTCAGTGCATGTACCACTTCTGCAGCAAAGATGTTCAACTACATCATTCAAAGGACTATATCTATTATGACGTGAAGTCATTACAAATACTGCTTGAGCCAAATATATTCATTCTTTTAGGGAATAAAATTGAAATTATAGTTCTATGATATAGTATATAACATAAAGTTCATTATCTCCATTTGATTTTGTATGTTAACTTATTATCCTGATAATTCTTATATAATTACTTTATATTATTAATTTATTATCAATTTATTAATACTACCACTTATTAAGGTTACGTGTAGGGTTACATCCTATGATCACCACTTCATGTGTAATTGAGGAAAAGAATTGCTATTTAAAATCCCAACTATCTAATATCGTCAGTGTACTGTGTAAAATACTCTGTGTTCTCCTGAGTCTCTAATAAGAAGGAATTTGTAAAGATGATCTGTGCTGAGTTTGTAGTATTGACCCGTTTTCCTACAAAAAGGCAAAAAATTCAGAATTTTGGGGGCAATAAAAGAAGTTATGTGAACA
This sequence comes from Geosciurus inauris, assembly GCA_004024805.1. Classification (NCBI taxonomy): domain Eukaryota; kingdom Metazoa; phylum Chordata; class Mammalia; order Rodentia; family Sciuridae; genus Geosciurus; species Geosciurus inauris. Next base: position 26,915 of record PVHX01016526.1, on the reverse strand, counting down.
AAGAAAGTCTGAGCAGTTTGAAAAAAATCTAAAAGGCGTGTTCTACAAATGGCCAGAGAGTTTCAATTACAAAATATGCAGTATTCAATTTAAAGAGTTTTTGCACTTTGTTAAATCAATCAATTTATCTGCTGATCTAGCAATCACCTATTATCTATCACCATCATCATCTTTATCTACATATCCAAAAAAACCTGTCTTCTCTCCTGAAGTGCATTAAATATTCACAAATTCCTCTGAAGCTCCAAGTACAGGACAGAGTCCCAGCTGAGCTACACAAGGCAAGACAGAAGCTTAGATTCAAAGCTGATCGGAATATGATATTAAGCACTCTAGGAATTTGAAGAAGCAATGGAGAAGCTATTAGGTTTTCTACCATTTATAAAATAGAAATTCGTGCTCCCTTAATCTAGATATTTTGGCGTGGTAACTACAGAATATATCCAGACTACAATATCTAATCTCGTTTCAATGCATCTTTGGAATAAAACTGATTCATTGGATACTAGGTAATGTGAAATAAGATATCTGATATTTTGCCCCAAAGATCTAGCTACAGTGAGACTTTCTTTTTTCTGTATATATATATATATATATATATATATTTTTTTTTTTTTTACTGGTGCATAGTAATTACACATAATGATGGGATTCGTTTTTATATGCACTTGATAAAACAATATGATTTGGTCAATATAATTCCCCACCATAATGTTGAGGAATTAGTTTTCCTTTTTCCTCCCCCCGATCATTTCTTTTCTTTTTTTGCTTCCCATGAAAATAGAAGGAAGTAGAGAGAAAACATCAGTTACCAGTATACCTGTAGAAGAAAGGAAGCAGTGAGACTTTCTAAATAAAACACTTTTAAAGTTCCTATTTCCTTTTCTCTCCCCTAAAAAGTACTGTACCATTTGTTTTGTGATTGTGACAATTTTCAAGGAGTTTGACAGAAGAGGTTTACTCATCTGCCTTCCTCTGCAGATATAGCCTCAGACTCTCTCCATTACCATGCACATGAAAGTTGTTTTACAATGTGTGATAAATGCATTAATTTTCTAGCACCTCCAAGGAGAGGAGTGATATTCTTTTTCTGTTCATATTCTCATAACACCCAGCATAGTATCTTTTCTATAGCAGGTGGTCAATAAATGCTTATACTGTGTGGTAGCCTAAAATAAGTTAGATTCTGATCAAGTTCCTTCTAACTTTCTTGTTCTGGAAAAATATAGAGGCAAAGTTGCTATCTATTCAGTGGAGTTTGGAAGATGCCAAATGTTCTGTGCTGAACAACTATTTTCTCAAAGGCTCTGCCAGTTGGTGTTGTTACAAAATATACAGTTCAATGTTGTCACAGGATGGGACTTTTATTAGCTGACTGGCCTTGAGAAAACTACTTGAATGGTACTGGTAAACTGGGATCTGTAAGAAGGCCATGGGTTTAAGTCAGATAAAGTACATTCTATTGCCTAACAGAATTCCTGGCATATGAAAAGAATGGTCATAAAGTTAATCCCTCTATCTTTTCCTAAATTTCATATAGAGAGCTCTTTGAATAAATGTGAAGATATTTCAGGAGTTCCCTGAGGAGATGTTAACATATTTGTAACATATCCAGTATATTCAATGACAGAGTTTGAAAAAATTTACATTATGCAGCTGTCACCTTACCCAGGATACAGCTGTAAAGGAATGGGGTATAAGAATAACCAGTATTTATGGCAGGGTTTTGAAGAGCCGAAAAGAAATCTCGATTCAGTAAGTGATTCCTAGTTTTCAGGAGTTAACTGGCACCAAGCAAAGAGGAAAGATGAATGAGATAAAATAGATAAGTGGAGATATTAAGTGGTAAAGTATTAGAAAGAAACTTAATACAGTGCAATATAGTGGTATTAATCAGAATATCAAAGTACATGATTCCTTTTGTCTTTTGTAGTTCTATAAACCCATCCTTCCTTTGTCTCCTTAGCAACTGTTTTGCTCCAAGCAGTCATTAACTAGGTTTAGTGCAAGACTTTTACAGACTCCCAAGGAAGACATTTGGAAGAACTGCCTCCCTGCTTCTTTTGCATGTAGAACTGCAGTTGCTATCAAAAGGACAAGAAAAGCAAGATTCTAAAGGGGGAAAAAAAGATGCAGGCCACCATTGTGCTGTCCTTGTCCCGTCTCCACTTTAAATAACTTCCTGCCATAAGGTGGAGCTATATACTATCCAGAGAAAAGTATTGGATATAAGATTTGGCAAAAGTCCACTTAAATCATTTTCACTTGGCTTGTGGTTTGTGATTTTAAAAAAGTTAAAATGCATGGCAGCCACTCTCAAACCCACCACCAACTGATGTAGAGAGAGTTGTTATTTTGGTGCTGCTTGGATTTTAATGTGGTGAAAAGGTGTGTGAAAGCAAGCAGGACCTTGTGTTTTAGCTTAGGTTATAAATACAGCTTCAGGGGAAACTCTTTGAAGTGCTGAGATCTGAGGTGGTGGGGGTTGAAGCCCCCCTGAGATCCTACAGAGGAACCACAGGTATCTGATAGTGTTTGCTCTGGAGTAAATCATCTGAGCATCAAACAGAGGGTTGACAAACAAAATTTCTAAACATGCTTTTATTGAAAAGAGTATACTGTTGAATATACTCTTATGTTAAATAGGAGATTGCTAGAATTTATAATGCTGGATTATATTAGCTGCAAGAGGGTTTTGCTTCTCAGCTTGTGATTGTAAGAGGTATGGCCATGAAAGCCCCCAAATGAGTTATCTGTAAAACCCTAGCATCTCCACCCAAAGGAAAAAATGATCCCCCTAAGAGAGAGAGCTCCACGGGTTTCCTGATAACACATCAAGGGTAATCGAGATAAAGGAGAATGGCTCAACAGGAGTGTGTGTTGCATGACTCCCTGGGCAGTGCTCTCTATCTGAAAATCAATTAAAGGGCAAGGTACACCAGCTCAGAGCTGGTTTGGGATTTCCTGGGTAAAGATTTGCATAGAAACCTTTCAAACAACTAAAACCTATTGTAAAAGCAAGGATGGGGTTGATCTTGGTGGAGAAAAATCCCTGTCCAATACAGACTAATATTGGGAAATATTTATTACCAAAATATTTATCCAATGTGCAGATCTCTTTTTCACCGCTGATACCACAAGCCAGTCATTCAAGTAATGTACATATATTCCCGTGTTGTTTCTTTACAGGCTGGCCTTCTTCTTTGAAAATCTCACCTTCTATTCTAAGTCATCTCTGGTTCCTCATAGAGCCTTGCATATTACAGTTACACAACAAACATTTTCTGAATACGCAACCCTCAGTCCAACTGGGAAATCTGTACATACAATGACTCACCCTTTTCATTTATATAATACTCCTTCCCTCCCACATCTTTGCTTTCTTTTGTATCTTCATTTTTACCAGACAAATGCATGTTGGTTTTTCTGTGCCTTTGTTGTTGAAATAGGGCTCTCACCCATTCCCCTGGGCCTTTTGTCTTACAACTTTGAAGGCCTTTCTCTGCTACAAAACACATCACACCTCTTTGCCTCTTGCCACTCCCCTGGGTCTCAGAGGCACAGACTCACACTGTCTGGGATTGTCCATCCATCTAGAGCACCTGGGGTTTAAGGTGTAAGCAATTTGACTATAATTGCTTCTTCCCAGCAGTTACTCCTTGAAGTGGTGAGGAGGGACATTTGGTTGATTCTCTTTTTCCATCTACATAAATAGGTATCAGAACCAAATTCAAAGAGCATGGTGTATTTATCTAGAAATAAATGTTACCCCTCATGATGAGAGTTTTTAGCATGCTTTTATGTTGTCTTATTCTTTTCTTGACTTATGTGTTAGCAGAGACTTAATTCACTGTATTTACATTTGACCTGTTCATTTCTCTGGGTAAGCTCAAACATAGGTTTTAACACCATACCACTTGAATACATCACATGCTTCCTTTTTTCCACCCTTAGAATTCTATATTGAATTGGTCTCCTGATGCATGACTGCTAGATTAGACTCAACTATCACTTCTTAAGTAAAATTCATTTCAGATATCCTCTTTTATTAGGAATTTTCATTTTTCTCCAACCTCCTAACCAGTTTTGGTGGAGGAAAACATATATGGTGGTGCTCATGACAGATGGATATGGAAGTAATTTAGTAAACTTGTGCTGCGTTTTTATTCTCAAAAGAAATCTTATGTGATTAACAAAATAAATACTATAATGCAGAATTTAAATTTTTGACGATAAAGTCCAAGTGTACCCAGAAGGGCAATTAGTGAAGTGTGCTATGTTTCTCTCTCCCATGGTTATTTGCTTCACCTGCCATGTCTTCCAGCAAATCCATTTAGGCATCATGGTGTGTACAAGAGGAGCACATGCCATACTAACCTGCACTGGAACAGGAGTTCCTATGCCTCCCTTGTCATGTGTTAGTATACTATGAGGATATCTTTGATCTTAAAGAGAAAATAAACCAACTTGTACTTTGGGAGGCTGAGACAGAAGGATAGTGAGTTCAAAGCCAGCCTCAGCAATGGCGAGGCGCTAAGCAACTCAGTGAGACCTGTCTCTACATAAAACACAAAATAGGGCTGGGGATGTGGCTCAGTGGTCGAGTGCCCCTGAAGTTAATCCCCGGTACCAAAAAACAAATGAATGTTATAATGTAATTGCACAAAGATCCAGATTGACTTGAAACAGATTGCATCACCCAAGCTATTGGGAAAAGTTTTGTTACTACCCCAGCATAAGAGTGGAATTTTATTCACTATGTACAATTTATAAGGGATCATCTCAAATTTTTAATCCAATGCCTCATCATTGTTTTATTTATTTTTGCTGCCAAGCAATATATAGAGAAATGTAGTCACACACACTAGCATTTCATGTCCTTCCCTTGAAATCACTGATTTACTCCAGAAACATCCTTGCTTAGCATGCTGCTCCTATACTACCTGCCTGATGGGGTGATGGTTCCACTGATCATCTCTATTAGTTCACTTTAATATTAACATTAATAGTGAGTCCTATTAATAGTAATGCTGAGGCAAAAGGCAGAAACTGAGGCTGCTTTAGGAAAACTGGACACATGATCACATTCTTATGTCACAGTTCTGAAATCAAGTCACACATAAGGTCAGGGTGTCAATTTCTAAGGTCTCAGTCCCTCTAGACCAAACCTCCGGTTACTGTGCAGGCTAAGACACAACTTTCAGAAGCTAAAAATGCTGTAACAAATCCAGTCTGTTTTCTTCTATGGTTTCTTTCTTATCCTTATAAGGATAAAACAATGTATTAAATAGTAGATTATTAGTGTCTAATACTAGATAGAGAAAGTCTGGATGCAGCCAGAATGGAGAGGACAGGGTAGTGTGAGAGAGATGTAGTTCTTCATCTACATCTTCAAGGACACATTTCTAGGCTCCTCTGAGAAGTCACCACAAGAAGGGAAGGGACTGGTGTTCTTGGATGACTTTGCTAATCTGTGAACAGTGGTCGTCCCAGTATCTTTGGTGGCCTCTTTCCTATAACTGTGCCCTGGGTGATTCTGGGCATTCCACCTTATTGCATGCCATTTCATCCTTGTTCAGTAATTATACTTGTGCATAGTAATGAGCAAAGTGATTTTCCTATATATGCATTAAAGTTAAATTTTGCTCCTGGGGTTTAGTGCATGTGCCTTCTAGTGGTATCAATAAGGAACATGTGTGCTTCTTCCTGCCATGTGTGAGAGAAGAATATGGTCAATTATGATAGTGAAATTTACTAAATGTGATGATAAACACTTTTAAAAGCAGCTCAACAAATGATTATGGATTTCACACTTTTACTAATTGCTTCAATTTCTGACTGAAATAAAAACCTTGTGCTTGCTTTAGTATTATGGGGTAGAGATTTCTAGAATAAATTACAAATATCTTCAAAGTATGTCTCACTGTGCACCTTACCCTCCAATGCTGGCCTCTCTATACCTACAAATTAATGAATTCTTATGAAATTTTATTTTTCCATATAAAATATATGTAGAGATAAATGTACATATTTTATATATGAAGTATAGAAACCTATTTATATATATCACCCTAAATAATTTTCTGATAACAATCTTCTCTATTATTTCACAGAAATGCTCTGATTTTGAAATTCTTTATGATAAAATATAGATTTGATGTTCATTTCTTCTTTCTCATGACTTCATCTATTGAATTCTCAGCCTCAACATTGCCATCTTGAGAAAGGCTTTCAATTCATATCCATTCCTCATCCTCAGCTAGGTTAGTAATGCCCTGCTATACTCTTTCTGGATGCTTCCTACTTGGCCATTATAGATTTAAGTACATTGCATTTCATATTTATGCTTATCTATTTCAGGTCCTCTGTCTGGTAGAACATGAGTCTTATGATGTCAGGGAATATATTATTTTGCTTGCCATTTTATTCACATTGATTCAGAGAGAGCATAGTACATAGTATTTAAAATCAATGTGAAAAGAAAATAGGAAATGAGGAAAGAAAGGAAGGGAAGAAACACTTCTTACTAAAGTTTTCTCTTTTTTTTCCCAATATTTTACATGTTGAGGATGCTGTTGACCAATGATGGTTTCTTTACTGGTAAATGTGAATATGTAGCCCAAGACTGAAGTGTCAAAAATCAAATAGCATTTACTTTAAATTTTAAAGGGGAGGGCTTTTATTAGCCTGTTTTTATTATCCATTTTTCCATGTGGAAACAAAACATGAAGTTTTTCTGTGTTCTTGGTTTTCTTCCACTTTATTGCTTTGCCTTCAGTTCTCTTTACTGGGTCTGTTCCATACTGTTGGCATCTCCATTTCATTTCAAGTGCATATGAATAAATGTTAGTCAGTCTCTAGACCGTAGTTTGGCTGTGTGGCCTTAGAAAAGACTCAATCTTTCTGAATCAAAATTTCTTCAATTATTCTTTGGAAATTGGAATTTGCTAAATCATTTAAGTCTGGCCTCCGGTCAGTAATATAATAGAGTTAACATTTTCATCTTAAATTTTATTTAAATATCTTAGAATATGCAAATAAATGAGAACTGTCATTCTGAACTTTGTGGAATTTTGTTAGGTGTAGTGTTATGATGAGAGTATTTGTCAAATCTTTTTATCCATGAACCATGGCTAGTTGTTAAAGAATGAATTATTTTCCACAGAAAGCAAAAATTTTGCAGAAAAGCTTTCGAATGCTACTTCAATATTTTATGTTCTTCATATCCTCCTACTGTGAAGACAATTTTTTATCTTATTTCATTTATTAAAATATCACTCAGACACTGAATTTGCTCCACATATGCACATATTTTTAGTGTCAGAGTCCATTAGGTATTTGCCATTATTTGAATTTCTAACAAACTATATCAATTTCTTTTTAAAATTTTACCTGTTAATATGACCAGTTTCTACATTGTTTCATGTAGGCTGCAGATAATTCATTTGATTAGAAAAGAATCCCTAATGAATACACAGTCAGGAGAGCAACTACGGTTGTGTTTTCCAGGTATTCCAAGACAGGAAATGACTTCCTTGTGATTTTATATTTTATCTGAAAATACAGTGTGTACATAATTGTGGCTTGAGTATGCGCAGCTTTCTTTGGTTTTCTTGATAACTAGCACAACTATTTTATTAATGCAAGGAAGACAATATATGACACAAATTCCTTACATAGTTGTGCTGTGCTTCAGGTAATACCTAGAACCCATCATTATTTCTGGGTCTCAGTTTCCTCATCTGTAAAATAAGGATAATAATAATAAGAGGGTTGTTGTGAGGATTAACAAGTAAAACTTACGGTGCAAGTAAAACCCTGAAGAATATCGGTGGGTTTGAGTAAATACTCCAAATATGTTAGATGTATTTATTCTGAAATCCCATAGAATTTTCCATCCCTTTCAAAATGCATGTGTATTTTCTGATTTCCATTTTAGTTATTTTTGTAATGCCCATATTATCTTTACTAAGTCTCTCAAATGGAAAATTTCATATCTGATACACATCTTCCACATAGTTGGTATGTACCATCATAATAGTTTTTAGTTTATCAGGTGAGCAATAAATATTTGTGCATATATAAAGCAATATATTTTAATGAGTATATATAAGTTTTATTTAACAGGATAATTGATAGCTTTGAAATTCTCTATTGCTTCTTTCCAAAATAAAATAATTTTATCATTTTGCTAAAAAGATGTAATACAAGCTGTAGAGCTTCAATTAGCCCTTGGAAAGCATTGCTATTTTCATGAAGTGTGAATGTTGCCTGAGAATGGAAAATTTAAAAACAGGAACTTAACTGAAAGTTAAGATTATAAAAGAGAAATAGGAATGAGAGAAGAGTCATCAAATCACAGTTCGTTAAGTGTCTTCAAGATGTTCGCTACTCATATAAACTTAGCACTCCGGGCAGAGCAGGGCATAGGAAGATTCCCTTGCCAGGATGTTCTCCTCTTGGTTAGATAAAATGAAGGGAAAAACAAGAAGAAAAAGAAAACAAGTTATACAACTAAGATTGTATGAGAATCTTTGCTCCAAGTAATAAGAAACAAAACAAAACAAAACAAAATCCCAGAAAACTGGATGTCCTATAAACTTTCTATCTGGCTATGGGTTGTTTTTCCCTTTTCTGTATGCCAGAAATTTCAAAAAATTTTAAGTATTTCTAGACAAGATAATCTGTTAGACTCTTTACAAATCTAATGAACTTAAGGTTTCAACATTATATTTTCTTTTATTGGGGGTAGTCTGCCTGTAAATTAATTTCAGTTATTGCATAGTCATTAAACTGTGAACAAAAAATAGAGGCATTTGATACATTTTTTAAAACTTAGGTTCCATTATTAGTGCATGACAAAGGACAGTATATATGAGCTGGAATTAAAGGAAATCGTCATATATTTTTATATTGTTCTGAAGATAGTGCTTTGCAGATTAGTTCATTTTTAAGGGATTTGGTGAGCTTGAAAAAATATATATATGTATATTGACTAATGAAAATGGTTCTAAAAGTGTGATACCCCGAGCTTAGCTTTCAACTTGTAATATGTTAGCTTCGAATTTATACTCTGATCAAAAAAAAATTGATGAACTGGTAGTTAAAGCTTTATATGGGTCCTTTCTTTTTTATAAGTATGTATTTTCTTTGTATTCCTCAACTGATTAATTGGTGTTTAAAGTAGTATCTAACATCTTTTGATTTGTGATAGGATTCAAAATTTATTTTAATTTCTTTTCAACAAAATAGAAAAGATATAATTTTTCTTCTACTGAAAGTGTAATTATGAAGTGAATTTCCCAAATTCAAAGATGAGGGTATGCAAAGATAGCATAGTTTGTTAGTGCACAGATGTGAGATATCTTTAAAAAATATCACTGTAAGATTTTCCAGCCTTCTATGTTTCATTTTAGATTCCAGAGCTATCATTAAGAAAAACCTTTTTCTTTAATCTGTGCTCCATATTGTATTCATTTTCCTGTAAGCTATCATTGGCAATCAGGTCTCTACACTGAAACATTCTGAAATTCCCATCTTCAATGTCTTTGTAAATCTGCTAAATTATTTTCCATTCTCCATACCACGAGTGAGCACACATAATGGAGAAAGTATGCACAACGTTATTCCTCTGTTGTTACACCTCTTTAAAAGGAGAGTATTATTCCCAAGTCAAGATAACTAGGATAGAGATGAGAAGGTTGAAGAATCACCCCAGAGCTCACTGAGATGTGCTGCCCTAGCCCAATTCTCATTTTGATTTATCTAAGTTTGGAAATAACAGTATTAAATTAGCAAAGACAAGCAATGAACAAAGCCCTAGAGATGAATTAGCCATTGTCTCTGGTCCATTAATCTCCTCTTCAATTCTAGAGAATTGTGGCTCACCCAGACCCGAAGATCAAATAAAATGCCTAATTGGGAAAATCCTAAACAAGTGTGTCCTGGGGAGCTTGAATTTATTTGTCACCCGCTCAAACAACTGTGTTGTTTATATAAGTCTTTAAAACCCTGATACTTTTCCCGCTACTATATCTTAATCCCTGGTTCTTTATGCTCAGGAGGGCAATTTAGAGTTGTTTTCAATTAACTAGAATGGAGAGGGGCACTTATTCCAGAAACAGATAGCTGTGTTGTGAGTATTTTTCCAAACATGCTGAGTGGTTTAGATCTAAGCATCAGGTTTGGGAGATGCATTGGGATCTCCTTGAAGATAATGATATCTGCTCTTTGGTGTTTTTAATATCAGTAATAAATGGTTGAACATAATCACAATTAAGGACATGAGTGCAGCAAGGAAGGTTGAGATGTTAAGGCTAAACACAAATGTGAAGTAAAGGGCTGAGATAATTATCTAGGACGACAATCCAGATTAAGCAATACTTTCATTTAAAATATGCAGATGATATGCAGATAATTGAGGTCAAACTTTTTATTTAACACAGGGAAAAATAGAATGAAAATCAGTCTGTGGAATTTTGTTCATCCAGAGATGGGGCATTTATTTTGACAAACAAAATGCACTGATATTTTATGTCCTATAGAACAAGTCAAAGAATTATAAACTAAAAATAACCAATAGCAAAGGGATTAACATGCACTGTCAATATTGACTCTGTCTCAACAATAAATGTGGTACTTATGTTGCATAGTGTTTTACATGAATCGTGTCATTTACAAGAATCATGTCATTTATAGTAAAACAGAAGCAGATGATATTATTAGTGTTATTTTATAGGTGAACATTTGGCAGTGCCTAGAAGTTAGAGATTCACCCAAAATTGATTAGCAGGTGAATGGAAGAATGAAAATGCACACTCAATTCTGTCAGCATTTAAAGACTATGCACTGGGTACTAAACTGCATGGCTTTTAGCAGAAAAGATTTCAGTATTATTAGCAGGGTTTGTTGAAGGACTTGGTAAAATAGAGTAGAATAAAAGTTAAAAATAACTGACCCTAGGTAATCTCAGGTGAATTAGACTTCATGAATATAGGAATGAATTCTACACTTAGCAATATCTATGCAATAGTGAAAAACCACTTAGTCTTTACTGTATTTGGTTAAACTGATCAGTTGCACAGTATCTGTACTATATTACATCCCTTCAGCTTAGCTCCCTATTTTAGGTGCATTAGGCTACTCTGCCTTTAACTGAAGTCATTTTGTTTTACTTATTTATTTTTGCAGTACTGGGGATTTAACCTAGGACCTCATACACTGGACAAGCACTCTACCACTGAGCTACATCGCCTGTCCTTTTTATTTTAGTTTAACACAGGGTTTTGCTAAGTTGCTGAGGCTGTCCTTGAACTTGTGATCCTCCTACCTCAACCTCCTGAATATCTGAGATTCTAGGTATGCACTACCATACCTACCTTAGCTGCAGTTATCAATTGAAGCAAAAATATTAATGTGCTTGGGAAAGATGCCTATAGATCAAGTCAATTTGTGTGCTATACTGACTTCATTTTCTCTGTTATTAATCAAGTACACATTAATTTGTCTTCAAGAGGTATTCACCCAAGCAGAACAGATTGTATTTAAGATGAATAATAGTGTAAAATATAAAGATTATGTGGTGATAATTAGCATGATAATTTAGGTGTCACATTTTTCTATGTTGTCTTTATGTAGACTTGGTCATAGTTTGGACAATAATTTATCACACTTTAATTTATAGTATTTACACTGCTATTTATAAAGTACTGTTCAGTTAAAGGGACTTGTCAGTAGTATTTACTTGATTCTCAGAATAAACCTATGAGTTTATGTATTCTTACTATTTCTACTTTATAAGAAAAGAAAAAACATAGAGGTCAGGTGACTGACCTCTCAATGAAATAGATGCCTAAAATAAAATCTAACTAAGAGAGCAAAGCATTAGAGCGGATGGATTATAATATTATTTTAAGGTATAATGTTAAGGCATTTATTTATTCTACTTTACATTTTACAAAGGTTTGGAGCACGCAAATCTGGGGATTCTCAACTTTTAAGGAGGTGAGGTTTAGAGAAAGGAAATTATCTTGACAAAGGTCAGAAGACGATTCTGACAGCCAGGTTGCAGCTGAAGGAAAATTTTTATCTGGATCAAAGTTTCTAGTGATGACTTCTGCAAGCAATTTATTCAGAGAAAAAAATATCTGTCTGTGATTCTAATTAGGTTTTCTAACCTTCAGAATGATATTTTTGACTCCAACATGTTTACTATTAGTTCATATATTACCGATTAATCGTACACCAATTAGCAACAGATGCTGAAAAATTATTTCTATGGTTAACAACTTTAAATTTAAGAAACAATTTTCTCTCTTTCTCTTTGACTCTCTCTCTCCCTTTTACCTCTCTCCAAATAGAACAATCTTCATGTATGTTAATTAGTGGAACAGTTATCGCTATCTGATATTGGACGGTCTTCTAGTCCTGAATCCACGCCTGTAACAATATAACCAGAAAGTTCAGGCAGATGATAATTTGATTATTTAGCCTTGTTTACATAGAATAAATTACAGCTGGACTTTGCTCATGTTTTGGCCTGTAGTTACCATCTGCCATTTTAGAAGCATTTTGTAAGGGAAGCTTTATTAATCTCACTGGCTATTAATTCATTTAGGCAGTAGGATAACAAAAATCTATGGAATAGTTCTATAAACCAGGCCTACAGCTAGAATCTGGGAATGCACATATAAGTAAAAATGTACATAATCTCTGTTCTCATGAAATTTATAGTCAAGTATAAAAAACAGATTTGGAATAGTATAAAATAAACAAATGTGAAAATATACTAATTTCCTAAGTATCATGAAAAAAAGGTATCTTGTACTCCCTACTGTAGGAACCTATGATTAGAGAAACTAGTCCAGAAGGTCTGGAAAGTCTTCCCTGGGGAAGCTGCAGATGAATGAAGGACAAGATGGAGTTCGGTAAACCAGGAAGGAAAGAGCATCTGTGCTCTTGATATGGGACATCTAATGCCCCTTCACAAGAAGCAGTGTGACACACTCAGTGTTAGGGAGCAGGGAGTAAGTGTGTGGGGGGGAACACATAGAGAGTGGTTGAATTCTTCTCACATGCAAATGACATTTATTGCTAGGCATGAAGGTTTATTTTATGTGTTCACTTATCTGGATCCAGTGCCCTGATATCTGGCAGACATTATTGTTTCAAACAGGGTATATTTTGGGATAAGATTAGTACTTAATTCTATGGGTTTAGAGTAAAGGAGAATGTGGGTGGGTCTCACACAACCGGTTGAAGTCCTCAACTGAACAAAGACTGTTCTATTCCCGCCCCACTAACAAAGCAAGGAGGAATTCTGTGGGAAAATCTCTGGACTCCAGCAGCAGCTACTCATTGGTTTACAGCCTGCTGATCTACCCTGTAGAGTTTGGATTTACTAAGTTTCCACAGACATGTGAGGTAATTCATTAAAAATAGCTCCCCCTCATATATCCTCTCTCTCTTTCACTCTTTCTAAAAGTACATACACACATACACACACACATGATTACATCAAGAACCCCCAGCAGGTATCAAAATCCATGGATGCTAAAGCTTTCTTATATATAATGGAGGGGCATTTGAATGTGACCTAAAGGTATCCTCCTGTAAACTTTAACATTACTAGATCATGTCTAATATCTAAAATAATGTAAATACCATGTGAGTATTTGCCATAATGTATTATTTAGGGATTGATGACAAGAAAAAGTCTGTACATGTTCAGTGAGGACACGATTTTTAAAAATTTTCAATTCACAGCTGGTTGAATCTGTGGCTGTGGAACCCATAGATACAGAAGGCTAACTGTAGACAGGTAGGTAGGTAGGTAGATAGGTAGATGGATAAATAGATAGATTGATTGATAGATCTTGTTGCTTCTTTTTTCTGGAAAGCCCTAACTAATATACTGAATTATTGGAATGACTGGACATAGATGTTGAAATACATGAAGTTAAAAAGTAATAGCATGAAGATAATTAATATGTCATGGTAATATGAATTTAAAACAAATGCAAGAGTTATGAGAATGAGAGAATGTGTGGGGCCACAGAGCTTAGGCAGAGTTAAGAAGTTGGTGGACTTCAGCCAGTAGGTGGGATGGAGAGGGTCACTCAGGTACAGCATGAGCAATGAGGTGGAGGCAGAAATAAGTGTCAGATGGTTGCCAGGCTCTGAGTGGACCAACCTGAATGAAATATGGCTTCTAATAATAAATACTAGAGCCTGGCATCCACCCCTAATCAAGTCAAGGGTGGAATGAGAACCCAGAGCTCCTTGATTTACGGAAGAAAGACCGTGTGGAGGAAAAGTGGATGTACGGCAACCTCGCAGGAAAGGCAAGTTGCTAAGATATTCTTTATGAATTATTCAGAAAGAGGAAATTAAATAACAAGTCCTGTACAGCAGTCTAGTTCTTTCTGGATTGTTTTCACCTCACAGGGGGATACAGAATAAGATGAGTAGAGCAAAAAGAAAGTGAAACAACCAGTCAGCCAAACATAGCCAGAGAAGCAGTGCCTTGGACTCACAGCATGGGGACGCCAGGAGCCCTGCTCCCAAGGGAGCTGTCATGCAAGTCTTCTGCTCGCCCTTTGATGCGAGAGCAAACCCCATCACGAGTCCTTTACTGCTCTTTATGTAACTAGGTTAATCGTTTTTATTGTTTCTTTCTTCCCTTCTTTCTGGAAAAGCACTTGGAGAGAATTTTCCTGTAGGTAATGTCTGGGAAAAGTTCTTTCTTTTCTGTGCCCTGTGATGCTGTAAAGCCAGGGAGTTTGCCAACTTTGAAGTTATCAATTCTGATTTGTCACTCAGTGGGGTTAATTTACAGGAGCAAAGAACTAAGCAGTTCCATTTTGGGGAGACACCGAGTGCACTTCTAGCTGGCTGCTATAGCAGGCATTGATTTGTTGCACTGGCCCCCCTCCTCTAAATAACAGGTCAGCACTGTTATGCAACTGACATTTAAACCTGGGCATTAATTAAAAGTGGTGTGCTGTGTCATTAGGGCAACTGTGGTTAGAATAAAATGGTGATACTTTGAGGAAAGAAGCTGTGACAATTATTTAAAAACTTTTGCACGTTTGTGATGTAGAAACATATTTATTTTAATGATACTGAGACCACAGAAATAGCATATCTTGAAAAACTGAGCAGAATCTTGTATTCAGTTGCTGTGAATTTAAGAGAGGATAGAGAGTGTATTATTGTTACTTGAAATGTACATTAAATTTATAAAATGTGGTAGGCACTGTGTTCAGTGATCCTTTATTATTTGACAACAACTGTGTATTTTTGCTTTGTTAAATTTTATGGAGCATTTATTTTGTGCCTATTTCTGGACATAGAGCTGTGGGCAACGTTTTTTTTTTTTTTTCAAATTTAAATTTTTTCATAGGTTTTTTTTAATTGGTGCATTATACTACACATAACTGTTGTTACATATTCACATGTGCACATGATATAACAATATAATTTGGTCAACATCACTGATGAGGTTTCTATTGTCACAAGGTCCCCTCTGGTCAACTTTGGAGACCATGGAGCATAAATTCTGCCTAGGCAGGGGTTCGTGTCTGTTTCAGTCATTGCTGTCATTCTGTCAACTAGAAAAGTACCTGAGAAACAGTATCTAAAAGAATCAGAGAAATTGAGTTATTCAGGAAGGCATTTCTATGCCTACAGTATATGTATGCCTTCTAGATATTATTTCTGTTTTTTAAACATTTTACTTATAAATTTTTTCCAAATTATAATAATTCTATTTTTAAAGTTCAAATCTTTCCATTGATATTTTGTTGTATGAATATTAAGCGTTTTTTTGGGTTGTTATTATTGCTATTTGGACTCTGGCTAGCTTATATTTCTCTTGGAACCATCATTCCTAGCTTGTTAAAAAGATTCTGGCATCAAAAATCATTTTTCAAGCTCTAAATGTATTATACATGTTCTTTTAGGTACAGAAGATGTAAAAATTAATACAGAAAACAGTTTTTGCCTCTGTTGGGAAGACAGGCAATAACAGGTAAACAAATACATGTGTAAGACAAGTGATATGAATAAATTCAACAAAGAAAGAAATATAAGAAAATGTGTGAGTGAGTCAGGGGTTGGGAGAAAGGGGTTGGCCTCTCTCAGGTGGTATCATTTGAGTTGAGAACTAAATGAAGAAACATGGAAGGAAATATGGAAGGAAATAATGGAGAAATTCAAGAAGAAGGGATTCTGAGGGACAGGACAGAGCATGGTTTTATCTTGGCCAGGCTTACGAAGGGGCGTTGTAACCCGGGTGGGTAGGTAAGGAAATGAAACAAACAAGGTGGGTGAGAAACGAGTTTGGATTGGACTTTTAATCATAATGGGACAATTTTACTTGTCTTTGTGTTGATGAATGAAAAAGTCTGATTTACACTTGGAAAAATCACTCTGGCTTCCATTGGGATGGACAGAGGATGTCAAACTCATAATCAGGAGGACCAGTTAGGCAGTCAGTCCTTTCAGTATTTCATTTAGGGGACAGGGATTGTAGCTCAGTGGTAGAGTGCTCGCCTAGCATGGGCAAAGTCCTGGGTTCCATCCCCAGGACTGCAAATAAATAGTTATTCAGGGGAGAGTTCATAGTGGAAATAACTGGGGCAGGGTTATATCTGAAAACACACAAAAGCAGACAGAGTAGATGTAGTTGGGTATGATGATGCACACCTGCAATCCTCACTGAGGTAGAAAGGTCACTTGAGTTCAGGAGTTCCAGCCTGGGTCATACAGCAAGACCTCATTGCAAAACAAAACAAAACAATAGCAGTAGAGTGTGAAGAAAGTAATCAAAGATGATTCTAGGCTTGAGTAACTGGGAAATGAGGAAATGATTCAGTGATAAATGATGAAAACTTGGGAGTGGAGTGCTACATAAGTACATACAAGGTTAGTGAGAATATAGGTCTTTTTAACTGATTCAAATTTTCAGTGATATTAATGTTAAAAAACATGATATATGAAGATGGATGTGAGTCTAGAACAAGAAATTATTTTAGGGATAAATTTTAAACTCATCAGTGAGTGTGTAGTATTTGAAACCACGAGACTGAATCCAATCCCTTTGGAGGAGGGTATTGATCAAGAGGCAGAGAAAAGAGCCTGTGGGTGTTACAATGTTTAAAAGCTTGTAGATAAGTCAAGGTGCCAACCACTGAAACTGGAGAGTGTTGATGGACGTCAGATGAAAACTTGACAATATGTAATGAATGGAAAGAATGTATTAATAAAAAAGAGTACATTAGTAAATGTCAGGAGGATTTTTCATTGTAATAGAAGAAAGTATATATGGGACTCCCAGGGAAGTTAAGGTAATTGGTAAAAGGAAAAAAAAGTGGGAGTGGATAACTGGATAGATTTTCTCTATAAAGTTCAGGTCATTCTTCAATGGTTAGTTATAGACTTATGAGAGACTTGAGGAGACAATGAAATAGTCATGATAAAGACTGTAAATGACCATGAATACATTACAGCACTGTCAAAGTTTGGATCATTCATTTGAAATTTTTTTGGTCATGAATTTGCAGAAAGACCCATCAGCAGAATTTCTCATTTTTTTTCCTAGGGCTATATTCATTATCTTGAGCATTGAAGCAGAGTAAATAGATTTTTATAATTTAATCTGAGTTTGGAATTTTTCAGGTATGTACAGTGAGGGAAAAAACAAAACAAAACAGGTGAGTTGGTTAAGCATGCTTTCAGGGGAGTGGGTGTGATGTGAGCCTACAAACAGTGAAGGTCAGCAATGGGTAGTGAAACATGCAGTTCTCGCAAAATGGTGTTATTTGGAGAGTAGGGACAATAGAGTAAGTGATCTATAAGAATAAAAGGATGTTGGGATGTTTGGAAACTATTTGTAGCTGAAGTGTGTTATTGAATTCTAGGTCTGATCATGTGAATGGGAGGCTAAGATGGAATGGAATAACAGGATCAATAGATAAAAGGATTCAAAGAACTTGGAATTCATGTTACAGTTTAAAAAGTAGAGGTGGAGAAAGAAGAGAGAGCTGCTGAAATCACTGACAGCTTAAGGAGGGTGATCAGGAATTTCAAAAAAGGAGGAAAACCAAGAGACCTAAAGGGTGGTGTAAATATTACATACACATCAAAGAAAATGAAACTGTTGAACACTGAAGGAGAGAAACAGTTTGGAAGTGGAAATAGTGGATTTATCCTATACAATAGTTACCAATACAATAGTTATAAATCAGAACTGCTTTCTGATTTATAACTATTGTATTGGTATAATAGCACCCTTGTTAAATGGTCACTCCCAAGAAAAGGATAATTCTGTTATCTTTCTGAAAGACATGGAATGTGAATGAGAGGAAAGAGAACTTTTTGCTAGTGGATTTGTAAGGTTGTATTCTTCATTGGATAGTAATGTTTCTGTTACAACCAGCAAGTGAAAGAACTGTTCAGAGGACAGGGTGTGAATATTGGCACGGTTTTTGTTGATCTATAAAGAGCTTTGAAACACAGTCTAGGGGAAGAAATGGCTGATGGTGGTCATATTACAGGCTTTGTGGAATAGGATGCAGGGTATCTTGGACTCTCCAAGGTGACTGATCCTATACAGTACAGGATACGACAATTGAATATTTAGGTTGAGATGGCTTATCTCATGCAAAACTGTTGATTTTGTAGCAATTGGGATTGTGCAGTGATTACAGACAGTGAAAGTTTTAGTGGTTTATCATGATTTAGGGAAGGGGCTTCCCCACGGGACCAATGAAATGGATCAGATTTAATTTTCAGTATTTCAAGTCACATTATAGTGCATATCTATCTCTTCACTGAGTCATCATTTCCATTTATTCACTTACTGACTCATTTGTTCAATGAATAACCATTTAGGATTGATACATTAAGAGCCATGTGGGTACATACACATATTTATATATTCCCAGTTAGTGTAAATTCTGCAAGAGAAAGCTCAGAGGGTAAAACCTTATTTTAAGAAAAGTTAAGAGATAAACACCACAAAGCATAGTTATTTCTATTACTAATATTAATATATTTATGATTACCATTTTCTGAACCTTACATCATCTGGAAATTGCCCAGTCAATAAAAATGTGTTTACTTAATGCATGGTGGTAGACACTTACTATCCACATTTTACAAATGAAGGGTTGAGGAGTAATTTGCTCAATGCAACTAATTTGGCCCACACTAGAAACACAGAGTGCTCTATTCAAAAGGGGGCTATTTCTATTAGTATAAAGGTCTTTAGGAGGTAATAGTCTTTGAGTTGGGGCTTAGAATATAACGTATTTGAAATAGGGGTTCAGCAACCTAAGCAAAGCACAAGGCTGATTTTCAAAGGGCATTTATATGAAATAGATAATTATTTTAGCCCGGTTGTATTCAGGTAAAAGCCTGAGTGAAAGATAAGACTGGAAAGACATAATAACCTTAAATGTATGACATATAGATATTGGACACAAAAATCTCTGCCAGGAAACAGGAATAAATGAAGGAAATTATGAACTGGGCAGCCGCAGAACATGTTTAGAAAGCCTCATCTTTGTCTGTCCTCTCCTAACCTGCAGCTTCTATTCCCTGAATTCAAGGAGGGACTCCATTTTTATTTATAAAATCTTAAGTCCCGGAGTAGAGTAAGAAGAAGTTTTGGGAAATGGTCCACAAGTCTAAAACTCATGAAAGGAAAACATTTTTGTTTAACAAAACAAAATGCTCCTGAGCTGTGTGGCAGAGGGAGGACAAGAGGCATGTGCCTATGACCAGACCCCAGAGAGGAAATCCTACCCCTGTGGATGGTCTAGGGACAGAGAGTTCTGGTAGAGGGTCCAGGGAAAGCTAACAGGAAGAGCTGAATGTGGTCTAAATATGAGCAGGAAAGGGACATCTGAATCTAAAGGGTACTCTGCCTTTGAAGTTGGACATTGTGCCAAAGCATGGGTGATAGGAGACCTAATGTCCTGTGCCTTCTACCCTCTGTCAGTCTAAGCCGCTTTCATAGAGGTCTTGGACAGAGATAGAATGGGAACATTGGTGAGAGGAGGGTAGAATGAAAGCCAAGAAAGGAATGATTAATATTCAAGTTCTATACCTGTCTAGCCTGATGGGCAGAGGACTAAATATTTTTGAATTTATAGAAAATCAAGTTATAGAAAATAAAGCCATATTTATTAAGCACCTGAATTTGTGAACTGATTTAGGTCAGTTGTTTCAAATCATTCCAGCTGTATTTATTAGACTAGTTAACCTAGGATATGGCAAGAAATCATTCCAGAAATCTTGGGGACTTAACAAAGACATATTTTTCTCCATTAGTAATGTCTGACCTGGTTTAGCAGCCATTCTCCATCTGGGCAGGGGGCTTTTAGAATTCAATGTTTTTGCTTCTTTGACTCTTAGAAAGTTCCATGAGGTCCATTTGTATGTTTAAGGTGATGTTTTCATTCTCTTTTTCCTCCACTCTCTCTTCTTCTCCTGTAGAAGTTGCAACACTAATAAGACAGGGTTGTGTGATAGAAAACTTCATTAATTGCACTTCAAAATTAAAAATCCAGAACTATTTAATAATTAACCTGACAATTCAATGTATTGTTTTTAGCCTATCGTTTGGAGCAATAATTTAATTGCAGCAATTCATTCATTCTTTTGTGTCTATCTCTTAGTTTGATTCCTACAAACTTCTTAGTTCTACTGGAAAATACCTTTGCAGTGATGATATTAATATGGTATAAAAGTGGTATTTAGGATTGTCCCTTGAGTAAAGCAAGGAGAGATCATTTCGGGAAACATAAAACACCGGACATTCTCTTGGTATCTCCAATTTACTTCCATGCTCTTCAGATATCTTCTGTGACTAGCAGTACACTAAAGAATTACAAGGGGTTGGGGATGTGGCTCAGGGTTAGAGCACTTGCCTAGCATGTGCCAGAGGAATAGGGATCTCCCTTAAATGTTGGATTCTTTCTATGTCTTGAGAATTCTTTCCAATTGGAGATATGACATTGGGATTGAAACTCCTCATCAAACAGTTTCTGTATGATACCTGAGAAAAGAGGAAATTATAGGATTCAAATGTGAAACTGACAATGGTTAAGTTCTAAATGACTTGTCAGTGGCTTACTTCAATAATCCATACTAGTGTCTTTTTAAATATTACATTATAGGTTCTCATTCTAGTGTACAATACAGGAAGTATATTTTATTGATTTTGATTTGGTAGTGCAGTTCTTCTGTCATGATGCAAATCTACATAGATGGACCTCTGAATTCTGATCTTACGTATATCAGACTGAAGGTATAAACATGAATAAAAGATTTATAAGAAGATATAGAGAGGGCTGGGATTGTGGCTCAGTGGTAAAGCACTTGCCTCACATGTGGGAGGCACTGGGTTCGATCCTCAGCACCACATATAAATAAATGAATATAAAGATCAATCAACAACTAAAAAAAATTAAAAAAAGAAGATATAGAGAAAATGAGTGAATTAAAAAAATGAGAAAAGAAGGAAAGACTGTAGATAGGTACATTTTTTTGTCTTCACTGATGGTCTAAGTTATTTGCTTGATTAAAAAACAAACAAAACGCTACTAAATGCTTGTCATTTATCATATCAGAAAATTTGGCACATAGCTTTAGATGGTTTATTGTGTTTTATGCTGCTGAAAAATTTACAAACACAGCAACAGTCAAAATTTCTTACAAATCAATTTTCCATAAGTTCAGTGGTATTTTTTAAAATGATTTGACTATATAGGTTTTGTCTGACTGAACTGAGTTTAATCTGAATATTAAGTGTTTTAAGAAACAGAAGTCTAAAGTATTTATAAAAGTACTCTGAAATATCAGCTAAAATTTCCTTGGGTCACAAGCATCATTCCCTGGCAACACAGAATTATTATACCCTTTGGTTCAGTGGTAAGATATTGAGGAGTTGGACGATGGGTATGTAATGGAGCAATACCTAAAACTGGAACATTGGTCCAGGTTGGTTTATGCCTTTGCCACTTACAGATGCCAGAAAGCTTATCTGCTTTGATACTCTTCAGAATTAAATTAATCTGAGGATTAAATTAATCATTTCCATATAAGGAAATGATTTTCTTTTGGACTAGTTTGCCATCTGATCAATAGTTTCTATTACTTGGTTGCATTTCCCATTAAACAGATGTTCACCTGCTGCCTAACTCTCATCCACGCCTTTAAGAGTGTTTTTCTTTCAGCAGGTGAATGATTGACACTACTTTCTTGTCCCTGAGGACTACATACACTTTTAAAATTGTTTATCATTTTAGCATCTCCATTCATTTATGTGACAGTTCAGACTTCCTTCTTTGAGATTATTTCTTGGAGGGAGAAGTCATTTCTGTTAGATTTGACTTTTCGTAGAAAGATTTTAAAACTTCTGTTAGGATAATTTTCATTTAACTTACTATTGCTACATTTTAAAGAAAAGAAATGGTTTAAAATAATAACATTCTATTTTTCCTGTCTAGTGGCATCTATTACAATGTTTGAAACTTAGTGAATTGTTTTTCACCCTTCTATTAAAATCCTCAGGTTCCAACTTGATGGGTTAACTAAACTCCATGAAACTCAGTAGGCACTACATAGAAATCTTTCTTCACATGTAACTGCCAAGTTACCAGTATTTTACAGCTTTCTAGTAGCTTTTTCTATCTTAGTTTACAACATGTATTTTATGATGGATTTAAGAATAAAAATATCAAAGTTACATTATAGTAGCCCAAAAGTTTTAATTTGGTCTTAAAAAAGACCAAATAAAAACTACATTTTTTGTTTTTGCATTAATTTTATGGTTTAATTTTATTTTTCTAACCTCTTCTAACCTCTTTCAACCTCCGTATTCTTTCTGTTTTTGTCAAGGGCTACATTATTCTGAATTGTGAAATTTTAAAATCACATTTCAACTCCATCTATAAATGCTCAAACCTTGTCAATTTATTTACTGGACTGTTGTGGTGTTAATATGAGTTTAAAAAGAAAAAAGGAAAAGAAAAGAAAACGGATTTTCTACAAATTTTAAATTGGATTTGTAGGGTTTTTTGTTTCTTTTAAATTATAATAATGAGTAATAGCAAAAAGCATGCATTTGGCATCACTTGTTTATTGGTACTGAAACAAATTTATTTTAACATTTTTGAATCTGATTTTTAAAAAAGTAAATCCAGAGACTTACATCCCTTAATTATTTTCAAATACCAAAGAGTTCTTTAGGAAGCATAATATATGAAAAAGCCAAAGGCATTGGAGAGAAAAAGACTTGATTTTAAATCTCAGCTGCATAATGTTAGTCTTAAAATATTATCTTTTGATAATGCCCTGGTCTTCCCTTGGGTATAATAATAGTCATATCCATTTCTCAGGGTTATTGGAAGGTTTAAGTTAGAAAATAAATGAGGTCTTCATTAACTGTTAGTTATTTTCCTCCTGTTATTTCTGCTTCTTTATTAAATCTATTTAATAATATTTATATAATTTCTTAAATACAGGCCAGAGGTTTCAGTGGTATGCTGGTAAATCTTAACAATTGTTTCTTTAGAGGAACAAAACTCTGATTTATGGGTTTGTTAAGTTCTGTGATATAAACATTCCCACCCTGGCCAAATGCAAGCCACCCATGTGATGTTACTGAGGAGTTAGGCGGAGATGCACTCAATCCCCTCCGGCAAGCTGGTAGGAGTGACCAACCTCATGCCTAGCAACCTCAACATCTTCCAGTACTTTCCACCAGCTCACTCCAGTTTAAAAACCTCTCCAGTCTTTCCTTTCAGTGGAGTAGAGTTCAGTCTGTTCTCCCTTGTTTTGATTAAAGTACTCCTTGCCTATTTGACCATTCTAGTACAGTTTTTCTTTTGTACTTCCCATTGATTTTTTTCTTTATAAAAGCACAGCTAAAGCACTAAATATAAATAAAGCCCAAACTTTCATAAGTCAGAAAAGGCAATATGAGAAGGAAATTATAAAGTAGATCCCAAGAAGGACTTTCTTGATAAGCTAAGTGAAAGACACCCTTGTCACCTTATGAAAATGCTCTCAAACCCTCAAAAAAAAATCTCTTGTGCTCATATGTGCATTTCAAAAACAACAATGACCACGACAACCAAAAATCAACACAAAACCACCCTGTCTTCACCAGACTTGTGAAATATCAAGGCCTGAAACTGTTACAGGAGAATGGCATTCCAAATGCATAGGTTTTTATTTTCATGATCAACTTGCTCTGGTCCAAATGTATTCATGGATTTTGATGTCATTTTGTTTTTGTATTCATAGTCTTGTTAATAGAATGAATTTAGGATTCCAGAGCTGACTTCGGAGAATGATAGGACTTGTTTCCAAGAAATGGATATCTTTATGTATTTACTGTTTGTGATTTCTTTTTGCCTTTTTGACTTTCTTAGTGAAAATTAAAAGACCCTGATAAAATTGATCAAACAAGTATAAGAAGGTGAGCAATGTTTCTGTGCTTTTCTTTCTCATTACTGAATGAGAACATTATGATGGCAATGTCATCCAAATAATGCACTTCATTTCTTAATTGGAGCTTAACTCTTTATCCAACTGTGTGTTTTTCAAGAGAGTATAATCCAAGTGCCAAATTATAGTTCTGGCCACTGATGGCAATATTTAGTTGTCTGTGAGATGGATTCAGGTCAGGTTTGATAAGTCTAAATCATTTTGTGATGCTATGCAAAAGAAGTGTAGGCACATCATAATTAGCTGATTTTGCTTTCAGATTACACAAAGTGTCAGTAAGCTTTTGAACATCTAAAAGTCTGCATTATGTCTGTAAATTATAATATTTATCTACTCTTCTTAGGAGACTATCTGGCAAGTATAAAGATTGTTGGGCTGGAAACCATTCAATTAGGTATCTAGAACCAAGTTTGGCTCTAGAATACAGAGAAGATTTTTAAAAAAGAAGCAAAGGTATGGTATTTATATAACCCACAAGAGACTGATGAATTTGAGTGTAATTATGATGACCTGTTCTTGCAGTAGCTATTTTTGGATTACCTGGAAGGTATCAGAATCTTGAATGAGCTTCACTTCCAAATATTTACTTTGGATTCTTGCTTTAGTATCTCAGTCAAAAAATAAATAAAAATATTCTTTGCTATTATCAAACCAGGCTAAGGGCCATAATTTTCAGGATACTCCAATTTGATGAAATTAGTGAAAAATGTTTGAGTCTGTCTCTTCCATTTGCTAATCTTGTGACATTAGTCTGGTTCTCAGTTTGGTTAGCCAGAAAATGAAAGAATTAGATCAGATAATTTGATAAGCATTCCTACTGCTTGCTAGTACTTCAACCCTCTCCCTTCCACATTCTGGAATATAATAATATGCCCTTGAAGTTAGGAATGGTTCTATGACTTCTTTGAAATATAACATGAGAATTGAAATGGTGCATATCATTCATGTGCTATGTATTTCTTCCCTCTATGAAGCTTATAGACACATGTTTTGAGGTAGAGGTGCCACAACATTGATGGGCCCTGAAATGCTGAGCCATCTTACTATCTCATAGTGTAAAGATGCTCTGGAGAGATGTCTAGGCTTCCCTTGAAATTATACTTTCACTGTGTTAAGTAGTAAGATTCTTCTGTAATTTGTTGCCTTGCATTAATTTTTCTTACCAAAATAGATGATTTCTAGAGCATCTTTTAGTTTTGTAAATGTTTGACCATGACAAAATATGCTAGTCTAAAACTGTAACAATCTAAATAAAGAAGACCTTTGACTTTAAAGCTTATAATATCAAATGCATTACTAAATACAGAGAATGGAATTCTTTAGAAATAGCTATCACTTAAACTATATAAACTCTACATTTCCTAATGATATGCATACCAATATATTTGAGGCTTATAGGAGGTTTTATATCTCAAAATTATTTTACAATCTAACTTTTTTTTTTTAACAAAGGATTACTTGAATTAGAACAAACTTAAAATGGACAAACAGTGTTCAACAAATTTAGTATGGACTATAGGATTCAGTCAAGCTTGAATAATTCTTGACATGTAAATGTCATAATGACAGTATTCATTTGCAGCAATGGATTTGGTTTTGGCCTTATGAAAGATGGATATGATATGGAATAGAGAAAGTTGTTAGCTCCATGGTGGAAATGAAATGTCAGCTGTCTGCTGTATTGTCCATCAAGAGTTCAAGGTTGCCAGCTTTTTGGGCCTCGTCATATTTCTTTCAAAATACAATTGGGAGAATGTGAATTAATTCAAGCTGTTATTAAGTTATTAAATTGTTCTTTAAAACTATCTGCACACTTATTTAAGTTTTTATCTTGTATTTAGAAGTATTTCATTTTCATCTTTGACTGTTTTTTCTAAAATGACACACATTTCACTTTTGCAAGCTGGTATTCATTTTTATAGTTTTTGAGCTGTAACCTTCACCGCAGAAATAAAAATAACTCGTAAAAACGATACTTTGGCTTAAATGCTGTTTTTCTCACTCTTAGTAAGCAGCTATTTAAATAAATATAAGTAATCTGAAATTTCCTCACTTCTGCTGTATTCTCTTTCTTTCTTTCTTTTTTGGTACCCAGAGGTGCTTAACCACTGAGCAACATCCTCAGTCATTTTTATTTTTTCATTTTGAGATGGAGTCTAAGTTGCTTAGGGCCTTGCTAAATTGCTGAGATTGGGATGGCGGCCTAGACAGTCCACTCTGCGCTAGGCTCTCAGGGACCAAAGCTGGAAGTGGTGGAGGTGCTGTTTTCCAGCCAGCTTCCTGGCATCATTCTGCAGCTCAACATCCCACGCAGGAATTTCGCTCGTGTATGTGTGAGTACAGGATCACCGGGAGGCAGCGGTAGCCAGGAGGCGTGGCTTCAGCGCCGGCCG
>PVHX01016525.1:0-42977 GCA_004024805.1 Geosciurus inauris | reverse complement strand
AGCTAACAAGCTGCTCTCAAGTTCCTCAAGGATGCCTC
Source organism: Geosciurus inauris (assembly GCA_004024805.1). NCBI lineage: Eukaryota > Metazoa > Chordata > Mammalia > Rodentia > Sciuridae > Geosciurus > Geosciurus inauris. Next base: position 42,939 of record PVHX01016525.1, on the reverse strand, counting down.
CCAGGAGAACAAAAGGTGACTCTTAACAATAGGTAAGAACAAAAGTCAATTTGACTTGCTTCATCTTAAACACCTAGCAAAACCAAGAACACAGCCATTCCTGGGCATTTAAAATAGTTTAAAGATAGACATCTGTGACATTAAAAACTAAATACTATGTTTACATGCCTTGTCCTCTCTAGCCTTGTTATGGGGACAAATTCTCAACCCTTATACTTCCTACAGTTCAGACTGTTCCTCTATGTAAATTTAAATCGTAATTGTAATTCTCATTGATGTTCCTCAATTAACTGTACAGTAAGGCTGAATTACCATGACTTGTTACCACCTCCCTCTCTAGGGCAAAAAAGGGCCATTTTCTATTGGTAATAGTTGGGCTCTCCTTGGCCCCCATTCACTGCCTCTGGGATAAGGCAAGAGGACTTGATTATACAGTAACCGCTACTTAAAAATTTAAACATAAGTTTCATTACAAAATAGACCAGCCTTGGACTCCCATCACATTGGACTCCCACCAAACTCAAAATTTCTCAGCAGCCCCCTTCTTTTTCTGCTAATCAATAGTCTCTCCCACGCTTCTGTTCCTACCCACAGGTGATGTTTCTACATTCAAGCAACATGACTGACAACCAGAGGCTCCCACACCCCTACGTCTGCCTCCCTGCCTGACCAACACCCGAGCCATCTCCCCCTCTCAATGCCCCCAATCCCGCACGAAGTAGCCAGACAGAATCTGCTGTTCTATATCATCAAAAAGGCCGGGATATTAGGTTGGATCAGGGTCCAAGATGTCCAATTAAAGGGACTGGTCAGGGCAGCAGCAGTCAGCAGCTGTGAAATGGAGCTGCTAGCCAGATGCTGACGTCACCAGTAGACACGCCTCCTGTCAATCAGCGTTTTTTTCCTGACCTATCCAGGAAGGACTCTGGCCTTCTCTTCCTGCCCCCAAGCCCTCCACTTCCTGATCGGGCCTTTTGATATTCTCTCTAGCCCGAGCCCCAGTGCCATTCTCCTGGACACACTCTGATGGACGGGAGGATTCGTCCCGAGAGCGTGTATTTTCAATAAAGCCTTGCTGAGTGGCTTTAATTCATCTTCTTCTGGTCATCTAGTCTTTACACTTAGTATATTCCTAAGATTTTACCCATGGTGATAGACCTAGCTTTAGTTCAGTGGCTTTGAAAAGTTCATTTAACTTCAAAGGTAAGTTAAAATCACCTGAAGATCTTGTTAAAATGCGAATTACTGGACCTCACCACCAGAGCTCTAATTCAGTAGATCTGAGGTGGGGGAATTGATTTTTCCCAAGTGATGTGAATACTGTTGATTCAGGGGCCATACTGAAAACTACTGTGCTAATGGATTCATTTTAATTGCTATATATGATATCCCACTGTGCAATGGAATACACACTATACATTGTAAATTGTATAAAACATCATTTATTTTTTGATGAACATTTAAATGAATTCTTATTTCAAAATGGTACAACAAATATTTTAGTTTTTTCAGCCCCTGTAGAAGCAAAGTTAAGGGAGTGACTAGGCACTAGTCATCTCATTAGCATACAAAAGACATTTTTATCATTCTGGAGATTCTAAGGGTTTTAGGAGCTGTGTAGGAGGAAAGAGGACAGAGACCCAATATATACTTCACATTATCACAGGTATTATTTTGGCTATTCATAGTTTGTTACGATTTAAATGATTGTCTCCTCTAGAGTTTATGCTGAAGCTTAAACTGTCCAATGCAGCAATATTAAGAGGTGTGGCCTTTGCAGGGGTGGTGGGGTGATTAAATCCTGAGGGTTTTGCCATCATGAGTGGTATTAACAACTGTATAAAAGGGCTCAGGGTCAAAGGCAGCTTTCTCTTGCCCTTTGTTCCCCTCTATCATGTGAGGACATAGCCCCCACTTCAGAGGGTGCAGCAATATCCTGGCTTCCTCTTGGAAGCAGAGAGCAACCTTCCCCAGACACCAAATCTATCTATCTTGACTCTGAACTTCTTGTCTCAAGAACTGTATAATTTCTATTGTTTGTAAATTATCCAGACGGCAACACAAATGTATTGAAATAGGAACTTTAGAAATACCACATGAATTTTAGATGGGTTTTTCTATTTTTGGAACAAAATGTATGGCATTGAATCTATAGGTTTATTTTGTTAGTATTGATATCTTAACATCTTAAGTCTTTCGATCCATGACAAAGACCATGAAATTTATTACATGCTTTCCATTTATTGGTTTCTTCTTTAATTTCTTTCAGTATCACTTTGTACTTTTCAGCACAAAGTACAGTGTCTTTCACATTCTTAGTTATGTTTATTCTTTTTTTTTTTTTTTTTTTTTTTTTTTTTTTTTTTTTTTTTTTTTTTTTTTTTTTTTTTGGTACTGGTGATTGATTCCAGGGGTGCTTTACTGCTGAGCCATATCCCCTGCCTTTTATTAATTTTTTATTTTGACACAGGGTCTCAATAATTTCCTGAGGCTGGCCTTGAACTTGCAACCCTCCTGCCTCAACCTCCTGAGTTGCTGGGATTACAGGTATGCGCCACTGTGCCTGGTAGGTTAAATTTATTCTCAAGTATTTTTTTTTTTGATGTTGTTATGAATGGAACTGATTTTAATTTTAGATCATTCATTTTTAGTATGCATAAGCACAACTCATTTTTGCCTATTGATGTATTTACAATTTACTTAAATGCATTTATTAATTTGTATGTATAAACATTAGGATTTTCTACATGTAAAATCATGTTATCTACAAACACAGATAATTTGCTTTAATATTTTCTAGGTTGGATGCTTTTCCTTTCTTTTTCTTGCCTAATTGCCCTGGCTAGGAATTCTAGTCCTATGTTTAATAGAAATAGTAAAAGCAGGCTTCCTTGTCTTCTTCCTGATCTGCAAGGAAAACTTGTCTTTTACCCTTATTTATTATGTTTGATATGGGATTTTCATGTATGACCTTTTTTGTGTTGAGGTACTTTCCCTCTATTCCTAGTTTGTTGAGTGTTTTTAATGATTAAAGGATGTTCAAACTGGTCAATGTTTTTTCTGGGTAAATTAATAACTTTGTAGGATTTGTTTCTTTCAGTTAATGTATGTTACATTGATTAATTTTGGTTTTGTATTTTGAATCAACCTTACATTCCAGGAATAAATTCCACTTGATCATGTTGTATGATTCTTTCAATGTGCTGTTGAATTCTGTTTGGTTTTTGAGGATTTTTACATCAGTATTCATCAAGGATATTGGTTTGTAGTTTTCTTGTAGTGACTTTTCCTGGCTTTGGTATTAGGTTAATGCTGTCTCAGAAAATGAGTTTGGAAAATTTCCCTCCTCTTCGGTTATATTTATAAGAGTTTGAGGAGGATTAGTGTTAATTTTTAAAGAATTTGGTGTAATTCAACAGTGAAGCCATCTGGTCCTGAGTTTTTCCTAATGGGATTTTTTTTATTACTATTTAATTTCTTTACTATTAGTAATATTTTCAAATTTTCTCTTTCTTCATGATTCAGTCCTGGGTGTGTTTCCAGGATTTTGTTCATTTCCATCCAGGTTAACCAACTTTGTTCATAATATTTCCTATAATTCTCTACATATCGGTAAAAGCAGTAGCAAAGTCTTTCATTTCTGATTGTAGTTGTCATTTTTTTCTTAGTCAATATGGATCTAAAATTTGACAATTTTGTTGATCTTTTCATACAACCAAGTCTTAGGTTCACTTTTTTTCTCTATCATTTTTCTATTTATCTTGTTCATGTTCTGAGTTGTATTATTTCTTCTTTCTGTTGATTTGGGTTAGATTGTTCTTTATCTAGTTCCTTAATCTGTAGAATTGTCAAGTTGAGATCTTTTTTCTTTTAATAATGTAAGCAATTATTGTTTGAAATTTTCCTCTTAGCACTTCTTTCACTGCATTCCAAAAGTTTGGGTATGTAGTTTTCATTTTCCTTTGTCTCAAAATATTTTCTAATTTCTCTTGTGATTTCTTCTTTGACCTATTGCTTATTTAAGAAGATATTATTTGATTTCCACATACTTGTGGATTTTCCAGTTTCATGTCAGCTATCAATTTTTAGTTTCATTCTACTATTATTGGATAAGATACTTTATATTATTTCAGCCTTTGAAAATTTATTTAGATTTGTAGCCTAGCATGTGCTCTATTCTGGGAAATGTTCCATGTGAACTTGAGAAAAATGTGTATTTTACTGTTGTTGGGATGAGCTTTTTTGTTTGTTTTTGTGTGTGTTGGGTCTATAGTGTCACTCAGGCTACCAATTTTCTTATTGATCTTCCATTTGGTTCATCTATTCATTATTGAAAGTGGGATAATGAAGTCTATTATTGCTATCTATTTCTCCCTTTGATTCTGTCAGTATTTGCTTCACATATTTAGGATCTCTGATGGTGCATATATGTTTATAATTTTCATTTTTAATCCTTTAGCCAATGTATATATTTTGAGGAGTTTAATCTACTTACATTTAAACTAATTATGGATAAAAAGGATTTATTTTTGCCATTTTGTTATCTGAATGTCTTATAATTTATTTATATCTCATTCTTTTTTGCCTTTCTTCATGTTTTTATAGTGATACATTTTGGTTACTTTCTCATTTTCTTTTAGGTATATTCTATAGACATTTTCTCTCTTTGCCATGGGAATCACGTATAACATCCTAAAGTTATAATGATCTATTTCAAACTCATAACAATTTAACTTCAATTACATACAAAAAATTCTTATCCTTTATAATGGGTCTTGACCTGCATTTTTGTCCCTGACAAATATAGAAATCAGAGTCTTTGATAAAACTAGAAATTGATAAGGAAACTAGTTATAAAGAATGTCATTGGGATTTTAATAGGAAATGCATTAAGTCCAAATAGTGCTTTTGGTAGTATGGCTATTTTGATAGTATTAATTCTGTCTATCCAAGAGTATGGGAGGTCTTTCCATCTTCTAAGATCTTCTTTAATTACTTTTTTTAGTGTTCATTGGTTTTCATTGTAGGTCTTTCACATCTTTTGTTAGATTGATTCCCAAATATTTTACCTTTTTTTTGAGGATATTATGAATGGGGTAGTTTTCCTAATTTCTCTGTCATTAGTTTTATCACTGATTTTTATATCCTGCTACTTTGATGAATTCATTTATGAGTTCTGGAAGTTTTCTGGTGGAATTTTTTGGGTCTTCTAAATATAGAATTTTGTCATCAGCAAATGGGGGAGTTTGAGTTCTTCTTTTCCTATTTGTATCCTTTTAATTTCTTTCCTCTCTCTAAGTGCTCTGGCTAAAGTTTCAAGGATGATATTGAATAACAGTGGTGAAATTTCATCTTCAAATCTGAAGCTTAATTTTGCTGGGTGTAGTAGTCTTGGTTGTCAACCATTTTCTTTCAGAGCTTGGTATATGGTGTTCTAGGAACACCTATCTTTGAGGTGTTAGTTGAGAAATCAGCTGAAATCTGAATTGGATCCCCCATAAATGTAATCTGACATTTTCCCCTGGCAGCCTTTAAAATTCTATTCTTATTTTGTATATTTCATATTTTCATAATAATGTGCCTTGCTGTGGGTCTATTGTAATTTTGTACATTTGAGGTCATGTAAGCCTCCTGTATTTGATTTTCCATTTCATTCTTTAGGTTTGGGAAATTTTCTGATATTATTTCATTGAAAAGATTGTGCATTCCTTTGGTTTGTATCTCTGTGCCTTCATCTATCCCAATAAATCTTAAATTTGGTCTTTTCATGTTATCCCATATTTCTTTGAAATTCTATTCATGGTCTCTTAATGTCTTCTCTCCATAATCTACTTTATTTTCAAGATTATATATTTTGTCTTCATTGCCTGAAATGGTCTTCCAGGTGGTCTAGTCTGTTGGTGATGCTTTCCATGAAATTTTTAATGTGGTTTATTGTTTCCTTCATTTCATGGATTTCTACTTTTTTTTTTTTTTTTCAGAATCTCTCTTCATTGAAATGATCTTTCACCTCCTGAATTTTATCTCTGATTTCACTCTTTATATTGTCCTTTACCTCATGTATCAGTTTAACTATGTACATTTCCAAACTCTGTCTCTGACATTTCTTCCACTGTGGTCTATGGATACTATTGGAGCATCTTCATTTGTTTGGGGTGATTTGTTCCCTTGTTTTTTCATGTTGTTTGTATGCCTTCCCAACTACCAGTGTGGATCTGAGGCAGTACATTTTCTACCCTGTAGACTTACAGTATCCCTGAAGGTTTCCAGTACCTGGCCTTAAAGGGGAAGACAAGTAATAGCAGCAACCAATGCAAACAATATACAGTCTTAAACCAAATTGCTCCTACTAAGACAATTACAGTTTTGTCGCAATAAACAGGAATGATGTGTTTAGTTATTACCTACAATAAAAGCAGTAAGTTTGCAAAAGTGTTTACAATTCAAGTGGTGGACAAAGAAAACAGAAGTGGTGTAGGATGTGATGTTTGTGAGGAAGGAAGAGAGAAGATGGAAATGAAAAATCATAGGAAGACTGAAAGATGGAATAGTAGAGGTTGGTTGTTAGCAGGAGAAAAGAGAGAAAAAGAATCAAGGGAAACAGATAAGTGAGAGAAAAACTATAAAGTAAAAATTTTTAAAAATTAAAAATATAAAGAAAAAAGTAAAAATAAAAGAATACAAAATAAAATTAAAATATAGTATTAAGACCTCCCAGTCCTGAATAAACCGATTAATGAAAAATAACAGGTTTCAAAAATGGTAGAAGTGTGGGCTGGGGATATAGCTCAATTAATAGAGCACTTGCCTAGCATGTACAAGGCCCTGGGTTCAATCCCCAGCACCACAAAAAAAAAAAAAAAAAAAAGATAGAAATGTGAGAGAAAAAAGAAAAAAAATGACCTCAAAAAATTGAACAATTGTTTCTATTGGAGTTAAATGTTTCTCAGCTTCCTTTCAGTTAGGTGGAATTGTCGGGAGTATAATTCTTGCTCCACCCTCAGGGTAAGGTTGCTAGGGTGAAAGGGTTAATCCTAGAAGTGGAACCAATGGGGCAGGGGTAGGCTTAGGTATGGTCCAAACTCTTCACAAAAATGCCACTTGGTCTGGAGATTTTAAGCACCTTGCTGGTCCATGCCGGAAGACTGAATCCCAGAAATCTCCTTTGGGTTCCACTTGCATGGTGCAGGAGCCTGTTCTTGGCCCATATGTTGCCTGCAGACCTGACAATTCCTGGTATCCGATATAATCTCCAACTCAATCTCTCCTATTCTTACCCTTTCAAATTCCCAGTCATATGCTTCTCTCCCAGCTGGTCCTGCAAACCACCGAGTTGGAAGGGGAGGGGGAAACCAGGTGAGTTTTTGCACCCATTATTACCTTGTGTAAACCATGCTTGATTTTTTCCTGGTCACTTAGCACACTCTCTGTCAAGCAGTGTGGGTGTGCCTGACTTGTTTTTTGAGCCAGACTCTAGTCTGTCTGAATTTGTAGTTGCCAGCCCCCAAGCCACAGCTGCAAAATGATCCCTTCTGCTGTCTTCTGCACACCACCAGGAGAGATGGTGTGCAGTGCAGCTTACTGTTTACTCTGATCTCTAAACTCTTTACCCTGACAGGCCTCTGTCCTCCTGAGAACAGGGGTTCCTTTAATTCCCGTATTGCTCTACTGTGTTCACAGAGGGACCATTCTGGATTGTGCCTTCAGCCACTACTGTGGCTGTGGGGTTGGGAATATTTTCCTTATTTTATTATATTTGATCTCCCGAGTCCCCGATCTGTTTTGTGCATCCAGTATTAAATTCCAGTAAAGTCCCCCCTAATGTGTTCATTCAAGGTGTTCATTCGCCCACCTTGCTGAAAATCTGCCTGTCTGCTTTTCTCGGATTCATGCCATGGAGCCAGAAGGGAAGTGACCTCTCTATTCCGCCAGCTTCCTTCTCTATGGATTGTACTTTTGGTATCATGTAAGAAATCTTTGTCTAGACCAAAGTCACAGAGGTTTTCTCCTCTGTTCTTTCTAGAAGTTTTATAGTTCTAGATTTTACACTTAGATCTATGAACTATATTTAGTTAACTTTTGTATTGTAGAGTGAAGTGTGGATCAAAGTTGTCTTTGACTTACAGATACCAAATTTTTTCCAGAATGGTTTTTCACAATCCTTTCTCTATCAAATTGCTTTTAAATCTTTATAAAGAAAACCCAAACAAACACCCCCCCAACCAACACCTGCCCATATGTAGTCTTGACTACTGTAGCTTCGTAAATCTTGAAATCAGGCAGTGTTAGTCTTCCAACTTTGTTGTTCTTTTTGAAGATGCTTTGTATCTCAATGTAAATTTCAGAATTGGCTTTTTGATTTCTACAAAAAGATATGCTGGGATTTTGACAGGGATTACATTGAATCTATAGGTCAATTTGGGGAGAAGTGACACCTGAACAATATTGACTTTTGATGTATGAATATGGTATGCTTCTCTAGTTATTTAGGTTTTCTTTAATTTTTCTCAGCAATGTTGCATAGGTTTAAATGCCTGTGCCTTTCATTTGTCATGTTTATTTTTAAATGTTGCATATTTTTAATGCTATTGATTGTTGGTAGTATATAGAAATAGCTGATCTTTGTGTATCTTTCATACTGATCTTGTATTCTGCAACCATGTTAAATTCACTTATTAGTTCTAGTAACTTTTTATGGATTTCACTGGATTTTTTTAGACAGTCAAGCTTATCCTCCAGTTTTACTCCTACATTTACAATCTAGATGCCTTTCATTTCTTTTTCCTCCTTATTTCAATGGTTATTAACTTCCAACAAAATATTGAATATAGTGAGACAGACACTCCTGTACCATTAAATGTGTCATTAGCTATAGGGTTTGTTTTTGTTTTCATAAATATACCTTATCAGGATGAAGATGATCCTTTCTATTCTTAGTTTGCTGGGAAATTTTTATACAAGATGAATGTTGAATTTTGTCAAAGCTTTTTCTCACTTGACCACTAATAACACTTGTCTTATTCTGTTTGGGTTGTTACAATAAAATACCAGAGGCACGTTTCTCTTTTTCTTTTGTGGTGCTGGGGATTGAACCCAGGACTTCATGCATGCTAGACAAGCACTACCATTAAGCTACATCTCTAGCTACTGAGGAGGCTGAGGCAGGAGGATCACAAGTTTAAACCTGGCCTTCACAACTTACTGATAACCTGTTTCCAAACAAAAAATAAAAATGGTTGAGAATATAGTTTATTAGTAGAGTGCCCTGGGGTTCGATCTCTAGTACTGGAAGAACTAAACAAAACAAAGCAAAACAAAACAAAATCAGAGGCTGAGTAGTTTATAAACAAGAGATGTTTATTTTTTAGAGTTTTAGAGATGAGCAAGACTTGGTATCTGGTGAAGGCTCACTCTGTTTATAGATGGATGGAAGGTTCTAGCTGAGTTCTTACATGGAAGAGAAGGAGGCTGTCTGGGTGACCTTTAATAAAGGCACCAATTCTATTCCTGAAGATCCACCTTCATGAGCTAAGCCCTTCCCAAAGGCCCTATCTCCCAATGCCATCACATTGGTGATTAGATTTTAATATCAGTTGCGAGACTCATTTAGACTATAGGATCGCTTCCACCCGAAGTGGCTATTATCACCTTTATGGAATACATTGGCGCCTGTGGATTTTTTTTTTTAAATATTTATTTTTTAGTTGTAGGCAGACAGAATATCTTTATTTTATTTTTACGTGGTGCTGAGGATCGAACCCAGTGACTCATGCATGCTAGGCGAGCACGCTACCACTGCGCCACAACCCCAGCCCGGATTTTTTTTTTTTTTTTTTTTCCCATTTTGAGACATGGTTTCGCTAAATTGCTGAGGCTGGCCTCACACTTGGGATCCTCCTGCGTCAGCCTTCCAAGTGGCTGGGATTACAGGAATGTTCCACCATGCCTGGCTGGCTTCTATGGATTTTAAGGCCACTTGAGATTCCAATTGGGTTTGTCTATACCCCTCCCCTTTCCTACCAGTCTTTCCTAGCCAACTTTCTGGAAACATTGGTCAATAAACAGACTGTTATTTTTTAATTCTTTCATATTTTACCTCTGCAGTTTCAGTGTGATTAGCAACTAATCTACTAAAGTTTATTAAAGACACAAAAATTGTTTCTTTGGTTTAAACAGTTTTGACAACACTTTTATTCTCAAATTTAGTATATAAATTTACTGAATTTGTGAAAGTCTTTTTTTTTTTTTTTGGTACTGGGGATTGAACTCAGGGACACTCGACCACTAAGCCACATCCCCAGCCCTATTTTGTTTTATTTAGAGACAGGGTCTCACTGAATTACTTAGCATCTTGCTGTTGCTGAGGCTGGCTTTGAACATGCAATCCTGTCTCAGCCTCCCGAGCCGCTAGGATTACAGGCATGTACCACTGCGCCTGGCTATGAAAGTCTCTTTTGACATAAAATAGACAACGTGCATAATAATAACTCTTGTAATACTGAGATTGAAAACTGTTTTGTCTACGCTGCATCACAACTGAAACTATCATTGGAAAGGCAGAATGATGAGTGTGGAGAACACGAGAAGGAAAATGCAGAAATGTTCTTTTATTCATTCTTCTCTGGTGATTACAGAAAAGCAGTGGAGGCCCACTGTCACCTCACAATTTATTAATAACAAAAAATATGAATCTCTAAGATATAATAGAATAATATTAAAACTTTATAAATAACTATACGATTTTATACTAAATCACTTCCTCATGGTTGTAAATAATATATGTGGGTTGAATGGATGAGTTCCTCAATTTATTTGACCTCAGTAAAATAAGCAAATTATTCTTTTACTCGATGAAAATGGCACCACTTTGGGAATGATGCTAAATATGCACATGCACTGACGGTAAGACCAAAATGCCTGCTGCACATACAGAGTAGATTTCCAATTCCATAGTCCTGTCAAAACATACTCAGTTGACAACTGCTTCTATACATATAACTGAGTTCATGCACATGTTCAAAAGATATGAATATTGACACTGAGGTTCCAGTGACAATATGGGGCAAAACAGTAGCAGAACCAGTGGAACCATCTCACCACACACCTCAGAAAGAAAATGTAGAACCAAGGGAAATTAGGCTGCAAGCTCTCTCTCCTTCTATTTTTTTTTTTTTCTTTATTTCTAAGGGTTTTCTAAAGATGTTTTAAAGGCAAATTCTGGTTATCATTTGTTTCTGGTAAATACTTAGGAAAACGCAATTTTTTACTGGCAAAAAGAAAAAAAATGTGGGCTAAATTACTTTTGAAGTCTATTTACACAATGATTTCCTATTTGGTAACTTTATTTTCTTTGTGCAAATTTTATAAATTTTAGTTACCTAAACAAACTTCTGCCAGAAACAAAGACAAGACCATTAATATCATCTGCCAACAAGGAAGCAACATCAGAAATTGAAATCCTTCTTTAAGGCAACCGTCAGGCAAGTACATTAAGCATCTGCTAAAATCATCTTCTCCAATCTAAGCAGGACTAAGGATATGTGCTGGATATTAATGTCTCAGATTCTTGATTTGACATAAGATTTTGACATTTGATTTCAGGGCATCACGTTTTATAAACAATCAGAACTCAAATAATACATTATCTCTTGAGATTTAGAATTTCTCTCAAGAAAACATGTAAATTTTAGTAGTTAAATGAAGCTAGTGCTTTAATAATGCTTTTAATTATGTTCAATCTAGTCACTAATGTGAGAATTTGCTGAAGAACTGAATAACACATTACAACCTACTAGGCATAGGCTGTTTCTCTCACCATTGGATTAACATTCACTAAAATTTGCAATGATGTCAAAGTAGGATTTTGCAGTACTATTTTGTTTGCCTTAGCCAACTTTTAATCTAAACTATTGGGGAAAAGTCAGCACTTATCCAATATGTCTGCATGTTTTTGACTAGTTAACATGTTAAGAAAGAGCTGTGTTGTCCAACTATTAGATAAGCTTTTTGGCAAAGAAAAAATATTTGTCTATGAATCTGTGGGTGAAATGTTTCCAAAAAGGAATTATAAATGGCTCCTATTTTAGGTCTCTTCTATTATGAATGACAGGTTTAACATTCTTAGAACTTTAAGAATATAATGACTACATCTTTAAAAGCCTCTAGGGATTACTGTACATTAACAATTCAGAGTCAGTAAATTATCTATAAATTAATCTTTCTAAACAGATTTGCACCCTTTTCAATTTGAAAGCTAAACTTCTGAGTCTCCACTTCAGCAACTTCATATCTGAAGGGCCTACATCTGTAAAAACATTTCTAATGAAAACACTAAGACAACCCCCAGAGAAGCAAATAAAATGAGATTTAAGTATAGTGCAGCCTTTCCACAGTTACATTCCTAACAATAGTGGATTCTAATTTGATGCCAAACCGAGGTTATATAACAAAATCAGTGAACATGAGCAATCTAGTTCTTTTGATCTCAGTGAAAAATTGAGGTACTTAAGAAGTTGTTCCTATTTTCCCATTTTCATCAAGATGGATGAGTTACATCATTGTCTTCCAAATCATGGAAGCAGAGGCTCTATTGGTTACCAAGAAACATCACTGTGCTCTCGAGCAGGTAACAGAAAAAGCACACCAGAGTCTGGGTTGCAAGGGCAATGCTGTAACAGCTAATATAAATATCAAAGATGGATTCAAATTTTCATGTCACAATTAAAAATTACTCAACATTCTGACACAAATGGAATGGAGACTTTATTCAACATTCTGACACAAATCCCTTAACAATGTCACCAACCAACAGTGGCACTACCTACCACCTACAAAAGATGCTAAACCTAATTTAATTTCAGAATTGGTTAAAGGTGCTGCAAACATGTAATGAAGCATCTTTGACACCATCTTCAGGCTGGCCTGACAGCAGAAAATATTTAGCATGAAAATGCCGAGTAGGCAGAGTTGAGGTCAAGTTTGAATCAATTTTTTTTTCCATTGTGGTAAAACATACAATGTTAAATTTACCTTTTTAACCGTGTTAAGTATATAATTCAGTGGCTTTAAGTATGTTCAGTGTTGTGCAGCCAATTCTACCCATAATCCAGAACATTTTCACCATCTCAGACAACCTGTACCCACTAAGCAGTAACTCCCCTACTCTCTGTCCCCTAGTAACCTCCATTCCATTTTCTGTCTCTATGAATTTAAAGCGAAATTTTTGAAAAAAGAAAGACAATATAACAGAACCCCTCACATTCAATAAGATGTGGCCAGTCATACCACAAATTCATAAACCTCTCAGGCCAGGGAAGCCTATTTTTCTCAGCTCCCTAGTCATCTAAAATTTTTGTCTACTTTGAAAGGCAGACCATAAACAATCTTTTATTTACTTCTATGAATTTAGCAAATATTGTAATACCTCTCTGAGTTTTGCTGTATGGATTCAACCACCTCAGGACTTAAAATTGTCAAAAAGACACTGTGTCCATAACTCAAGGTACATGCACTTTTTTCTTGTCATTATTCCTTAAATAATGCAGTATAACAACTATGTACATTGCATTCGGTATTATAAGTAATTTAGAGATGATTTAAAATATATGGGAGGATGTGTGTCAGTTATATGAAAATACTACTTCATATAATGAACTTGAACACCAGTGGACTCATCCCCTATGGACATTTGAGGGACAACTGTACTGAGTGCCTACACATAGCAGGCGCTATCTTAGTTCTGGTGTACAGCAGAAAATCAGAAAGACTTGGTGTTTGCCCTCAAAGGTCTTACGTTCTGGTTGACTTGTTTCCTATTACCCATAAACTCTCTAAAATGTGGAAAAAGTATATAATTTTGGATAAGATACCAATGGCAAGGCATTTGCCTTCTATCAGCAACACATTTCTGGCATCAGGATGTCTCAGATATGTTACAGCAGAAACTTATCTACTTTTCACTATTACATTTGATCAACACTTTTGCAGGTAATAGATAAAAGAACAGTTGAGCCCATTTTTAATCGATGATGCATGTTATGACCTTATGTTAGCCTTGTAGATCTATTTAATTCAACATCTGAAAATCATATAAATTTAAAAATATGGAAAAGCTATACAAAATGTTGTATAGTATAGAAACTAGTAATAGAAAAATTACACTTCTCTAAGGTTTTCAATTTTAAATATAAAATTTTGGATTCCTTTTATATGAAATGTCTAGAATAGGCAAATCGATAGAGGCAGAAAGTAGCCTAGTGGTTACCAGGACTAGTAGTAGGGAAAAATAGGGAGTGACTACTAATGAGTACAGGGGATTTATTTTTGGGCGATGAAAATGTTTTAGTGGTAATATTGGTGATGGTAAACAACTTTGTGAACATTCAAAAAAAATGAGAGTATACAAAAAATACTTAAAATGGTGATTTCCAAGTGTTATATAAATTATAACGTTTTTAAGAAATGTTAGGTAGTCAGTCAACTAGACACAACACTAGTGAAACCACGTTTTTAAAGTCCGTATATAACTACCAGATGGCCCTTCCTATAGACTGTAAGAACCAGGTGAATCCATTCTGAATTGGCTGCAGACAACTAATATATACTGGAGCAGTCTGTGAATTCAGATTCAGGCTGGAAAGTATCTGCATGGGGCAGTACGCAGGGGAGAAAAATTGTCTCATTAGGCTAGAATGCCTCCTCCTCAGTTTATGCAGAGCCCCTAGGTATCTTTAAATCATACACAACCACCCACATCTGCTTGTAGCAACACTGAACTCAGATCCAGACAGAAATTACTGCATATCATGTAAAGGAATTCTTATTTAATGTGGACATAGTATTATTCACACTTTGCAGACATGATACACCTCTTCTCATGCAGTATATTCCAGAGCCTTAGATGTGGTAACTTAACTAGATTTTATCCATGAAAAATAATCATAGAAATTTTAAAAGTAAATTTTATTTACATTAAAATATATGATGAAAGGTCTCCTATTATATGTAGTACTTAGGAAATTTGTTTACCCACCCACCTACAACTCAGCATGGGTCATACTTGTTAACACTCAGGCACTGACAACAATTTGGTGTAAATATGTAAAATGCTACTTACAAAGGGGATGACTTTTGCTAGAAAACTACAAAACGTTTTTAAAATTTCAGACACTCTTAATTTTAACACATATAAAAGTATCTGTAATGTAATTACTTGAGAATAAACAAAAATATAATGACTTGAAACAGGAACAGCCAAGCACTTTTCCAAGTGTGTTTAGAAACAAAAATAACTCAAGAACTCAAAAGATGCATACAATTATGATTTTATTTTTTAAATTACAATAGCCAAAAGATGGCTTTACAGAAAGCAAAATAAACCATACATACACTTTAGAAAAGTCCTTTTTATTTCTTTAAATCTAAGGCCCCCTCTAGTGTTTGAAAAGTCACAAGCATCACACAATACAAATGAAGGGTAAATAGTCAACAGTATTTTACTGAGACCTTTCAAAACAAAAAATTCGTTTGTTCCATTCATGTGGCCCAAAAATCAATGAGAGAAAATATCTAACCATAATTAAAATTTCAAATTCCTGCTATGATTAATTGATTCATTATCCTCCCATTCAGTAATTTTTTTTCTGTTATTTATTGCTGGGTTGTTTTTAGAATATTAATATACTGTTAATAAAGGGAAAAAATCTAATATGCATAGGGAATTTAATTTCCCAATCAAGAAACTTATTTGTTGAAAATAACAGAAAATTAATTTAATGTTATCAAATAGCTGATTCTGATTGAATATTGGTAAATAGTATATACTTCCTAAAGTACACACTTATCATTTGGCAATCAGAATTTTTAAACTACTTATTTTAAGACCCAACCTAATCTGTGAATTTGCTAGCAAATTTTTTCAGTACTGTGTAAAAGAATGTGGACAGTGTTGCTTTGAGGACAAATGTTGGCTCTGAAGAATATGACGTAAAGAAACTCTTAAAAATTTATATAGACACGACACTACATAAATCCAATGACTTGATCTCATGTGCTTTTGAAAAACTGATTAAAATTAGAGGGAGTAAAAAACAGTTTAGTTTCACTCTTTTTATAGCTAAAATCTTCCTGTCTGTTTCCATATCCTATTAGAGAAGGTTTAACAGCTCATATTTCTATCCCTGGAAAATAAAAGAAAATCTCTAATAAAAGAAAATAGTGCATTCTTGAGCAGGAAACGGACAGAGAAGACCTTACTAAGCTATTACTTCATGTTCTTAGATGTTGAATACACTGAAAACTTGAAAATTCTGTAGTTCATCAAACAAGTTTAATCTGTATTAACTGTATTTAAACAAATGACTCTCACCCAGTATGTTATATGGCTTTTCTGCACTGATACTGCTTGTTTTCAAAATTGGTCATATGCAAATATTACAAGAGAAAATGGTCATCTAAAATGAGTTAAATAAACCCAGCTACATTTACAGTTGCCTCAACTTTTAAGATATCTACATTCAAATTGGAACAGGACACAGAATTTTTAAAGTGCAATGTATACTCTTTTGGAGCATCATGAAAAATTACATATAACTGGAAATTACTGCAGTCATTTCTCCAAGAACAAACTTAAGTGAAAAGCCGTTTTGAAAGTTAGCCATCAGATTATAAACTGAGAAACACTGAAAAGTCATTTAAAATGACTATATAAAATGCAATTACAAATAAAACCAGTATGAGAGAGGTAGCATAAAGTAAGTTAAACCAAATAAATACTATACAGTAACATACAAAATTATGCTTATAAAAATTGAAAATAGCATTTTAAAATACCCATTTTCCCCACTTTTGAGGGTTTTACAATGAAATTAAAATTTAGACCTGGAGTCTCTATAAAGATTTTCCAAATGTTATTAATTACTGGCATTGTTTTTAGCCAGAACCTCTCTGATCTGTCGGTCGAGTTCACTTATTATTCGATCTTCATGATTGTACACACCCGTTCTCATCAAAGTATCCCTTTCTTCTATTAGACGAGTCAAATAATCATCCAAACCTTCTTCCAGCACAGAACCATGTGGACCATCCATTTTTCCACTTGCAATCTCTCTGGAATCCTGGTACTGTTTTTGTTCTTGTTGCCTTAACCTGAGAAGTCAAGAACAAATGCCACTTTAGACGGCAAAAAACACTGTTTCGATTTCCTTAACAGCACTATTAAAAAAAAAATGAGTCAATGATAAAGTAAGTTTTAGTAATACTTTCAGAAAGAAAACAAAGAACAATGTATCATTTGGCTAGTAAGAGTTAACATATTTATGAAAGGCAGTTTAAAAAACAATAGTTTTTTAAATTGTACAATTCATGGCAGCTAGAAATTTTAGAGCTGTATAAAGAAAATAATCTAAAACAATTTTATCTAGAGATAATCAAAATAAGTAACATTTTTCTGTATTTTCACTTTAAAAAATGTACATATACTTTAAAAATGTTTTTGAAAAATTAAAATATATGCAGTGCTGAATGCTATTTTCCCCCTATTTTTATAGTGAATGTTTTCCTACATCATTAAGTTTTCTTCTAAGTGGCTTGATAATGTTCTATCATCTAGATGTACCTTTAATATTTATTATCTTTAGTTAATTAAAGCTTTCTTGTTTGAACATTAAATTTTTTTCTAAATTCAATCAACACAATTATTTATGCCAAGCAGTTTTGGTGGATACTGCTTTGAATCAAGAAGAAAAATCCATACTATCATTGAGTTTATATTTAATTACTCACAAAGTGAAATTCTATAAATGTCTGGTTCAAAGGGCATATATACTTGAAGGTTCTGTATAGATGTCTTCAAGTTATGTTTTCAATGACTTCATTAGGAGATGAAGACAGGAAGCAGGTGTTGCTCTAGAATTTGGGTATTTCCAATAGAATACTATTGATCACAATGCCCTGAAAATGGGGAAGTAATAATATACCAAATTTGGATATGGAATACATTTTAAGTTAGAATGTGTAATTAAGATTCAGTTTTGGGGCTGGGGCTGTGGCTCAGTGGTAGAGCGCTTGCCTAGCATGCGTGAGGCACTGGGTTCGATCCTCAGCACCACGTTTAAATAATAAATGAATAAAATAAAGATCCATCAATAACTAAAAAAATTTTTAAAAAAAGATTCACTTTATAGTCCTCTAATAACTGGCTACAGAATGTTTTAATGTCAACTATTTCTAAAGTCTGTCTTGATAAGATAAAGCAGTTGAGTCTAAGTCTCTGCTTTGACATGGTCTTCAGAATAAATAAGCCTAGAATAAGCAAACCCACTTCTGAATTTGCACAAGGGGTTGGGAAGAGGGAGGAATATCCACGAGGAGTGAGTCCTGCTCTGAAAGAGCAGGAAGACGGGACCCCAGAGAGTATATGGCAATGGGCAACCACTCTGAAACATGCAAACCCTACAGTTTCTCAGGAAAGAAAAGGAAACTGAGGGGCTGGGGTGGTGGCTCAGTGGTAGAGCGCTTGCCTAGCATGCGTGAGGCATGGGTTCGATCCTCAGCACCACATATAAATAAATAAAAAATAAAGGTCCATCAACAACTAAAAAAATATTAAAAAAAAAGAAAAGGAAAGGAAACTGAAGTATACAGTCCAAGGACACCAAATATCTTCATCTGTTCTTATAGAAAAAGTCTAAAAAGGAAGGGCACTATCCTGAGACCCAGGTAGGAAATAAGTGGTTAATGAGATACTGGTACTAATTTTTTCCACTGATTTTGAGTGATGCATGTGGATGGGTAAGGGTAGATGTCTGAATAGTTGTTTCCTCTATCTAAATTCTTATAGCCACCTTGGAGGAAGGGGTCCTTTAGGCAAATTAACAACACCCAGTGCCACACTATGTACCGCAAAGTTTAACCACTTCCACTTCTGTTTATGCATAAAGGACAAATGCAATTTTTACAAAACTGATTGATTATCTCTATCAAATATTTACTAAAATGAAAAAACACAAATCATCAGTCATGATCATAACAGAATTTTAGAACCTAGTAGCTGAAGAAACCATGAAAATTACCACAGGAAACTTGGATAACATTTCTGACGAATGTGCTATGTCTAAATTCCACTCACATACTTCCTGCCACTAGGAATCTTCTGCTTTGTAGACCTGCTCTGTTAGAAAGTTCTTGTACTGAACTCAGCATTCTTCTTTATACTTTTTTTCTGCCCAAGAGAAAAATCCTACTTCTTTTTAATATGATAGCCTTCCAGATATTTAGTTCTCTTCTCCAAATTCAGTACCCCTCACTCTCATAACCAATTGGATGACATTACATAAAGCTGCTTGCTACCCTGGCCACATTCCACTGAAAGATTTCTAGGTAGCTGATTTCCCTGAGAATGTGTGTTACATTGGTAAAACACCTTTTGCAGTGCTGAATACTGAACACTACTTTTGTTATTGACCTTTGGTAGCTAAGTCGCACTGTTAATAGTGGCCACTTAAATCCCCCTGGGCTTCCTCAAATGAACTGTTTTACTGTCTTGCCTATCATTTAAGTGATTTTTCTTTTAATGTGTACAAAAGACTCAAGTCTCTAATATATTTAATCTTGTTAATTTCCCTGAATCCTAATTTATGAAGACATTAGTAATATTCAATTTGTTATGATTTTCAAACTTGATAAGCAAAAATGCTATCTTCATTTAAGCCACTAAGAGTGCTTAGCACACAGCAGTTTTTTGGTTTCCATATTATACATGACAGTGAAATTTTGTAAAGCAAGGATTGTTATAATTCATTAACGTACAGCATCTTCCAAATCTATAATACTGTAGACACCAAATAAATATTTGTTGCCAAATCTATGCCAAAGACCATTACACTATTTTCCCCGCGAACATAGCTGTATCAAGTCTATTTAGCTCTTGTATTGCCACTCATAGCACTAACACTTAAAATTATTTTTGTGTATTTCAATTATTTCTAATATTGACTAACAGTACAAGTTTTAAAGTACAAGAAATTTCAAAGTAAATTATTATTATCGGTGATATAATAGCTCTTATTTATTAAGCACTTACTGTGTGTCAGGCGCTGTTTTAAATGCCTTTTGTATGCCTGTCTGGCTTTTTTTTTTTTAATATTTTTTTTAGTTGTAGATGGACACAATGTCTTTATTTTATTGCTTTGTACGTGGTGCTGAGGATCGAACCCAGGGCCTCACACATGCAAGGCAAGCGCTCTACCACTGAGCTACAATCCCAGCCCTGCCTGTCTGGCTTTTTAAATCTTTAAGACAATACTTTGAAGAATCTGTAATCTCCATTAAAGATAAAAAAAATTAGATAGACTTAAATAACCTTTTCAAGGTCATGAAGCTAGTAAATCTTAGAGCCAGAGTTCAACTGACTTTTACTGTGTTACACTGTGGTTCTCTGTGTATCATTTTCATCTAAATTATAACTTTAACAGTGTTTCATGTTAAAAAAAGAAAGTTACTAAGCAGCAGCACAAAAACAAATTACAGTAGCTACCCCTATGCACACTTTCAGCTATCCATGGTTAATAATGGTTCAAAAATATTAAATGGAAGAGCCCAGAAATAAGTACTTTACACATTTTAAACTGCATACTATTCTGAGTAGCATAATGAAATCTCAGGCTCTCCAGTTCATCTTGTCCAGGACATAAATCATCCCTTAGTCCAGTTTTATTTACTACCTGCCTGTTATTGTCCCTCCTAGCTGTCAGATCACCATCATGGTATCCCAGTGTCTATGTTCAATAACTGCTATACATAAGCCTAGCTTTACTACAATTCTCATGACATCTACTTCACTTCATCTCATCATGCAGGCATTGTGTCACTTCACATCATCACAAGAAGGATGAGTATGGTACAATAAAATACTTTGTGAGACCACATTCACATAACTTTCACTATAGTATACTGTTACAATTGTTTTACTAGTTAATCGCTTTACTGTTCCTAATTTATAAACATTATTATAAATATGCATAGGAATAAAACAGTATATGTAGGGTTCAGTACTATCTGTTATTCTAGGCACATCCTGAGTGCCCTGGAATGTATACCACGTGGATAAGGGTACACTACTGTATAGCCTTTCCCCCTCCCCTGTATAGCTATATAGTCTTTCTGAAGGGTAATTTGGGGTTGAGGGGTGCTTTTTAGCTTTATCTAGTACATTTATGATACAGCACAGCACACTTTGTGGGCTTGGACTGCCAAAACAAAGTACAACAGACTGAGTAGCTTCAAAAATAAATCTACTTTCTCACACTTCTAGGCTAGAATTTAGAAGTCCAAGATCAAGGTGTCAGCATGGTTAGTTTCTAGGGGGCCACTTTCTTGCTTTGTCCTCACATAGTAGCAGGGGAAAGGGAGAGAGATCAAGTAAGCTCTCTGGTGTCTCTTCTTATCAAAGCATTAATCCCATTATAAAAGCCTCATCTCCAAATTCTATCAAATTAGGTTAGGGCATCAACATGAATTTTGGGAGACACAATTATACACACACCTATTTGATAAAAGTATCCCATATCTTTATAAATAAAAAATGCTATCACTATGCAAGTGGGTTCAGGGCTTTATTCAGAAGATAAATGAATATCAGATTGACAGGGTAAACTCTAAGTACCAAGCTTATAGGGCTCAATCTGAACCACTATTGTTCTCTTTTATTCAACAAATGTTTATTTGATGTCTACAAATGTTATAGACTTGGAAGATGTTAAATATTTGTGAATTACAACATGATCCTTGCCTTCTAAAATTTTGCTGTCACATATAGCATTGAAACCAAAGAAATGCTGTGTGCTACACACTGTTTTGGTGGCTTAAATATACCATTTTTACCTATCATTTTGAAGATCATACAAAATTTCATCTTACCAATATCTTATTATACTTTAAAGAGGATCTATGTTATTCTTGAGGAGTCTAAAGTTGTTCCTTCCCTGGACCAAATGACCCAATAAAAAGGTTATCCTATTAGAACTTTTGCTTTTGTAAGAGAAAAATTATCTTTTAATTATATACCTGTTCAATTCATTTCTTATATCCAACAATTCTTGTCGTTCAGTTTTTACTGTATCTTTTTCCTCAGCAGCCAGGTACCGCAGTCTCATCTGTTCCAATTCCTCTTGCTGTTTTTTAAGACGAGCCATTTGACTTTCTTGTTCTCTCTTGAAAGAAACAAAGAAAGAAGCCAGACACCTACTATCAGGAATATATATAATTCATGTTACTTCGACTTGTGATTATAAACCAATTTGAGAATAACCATGATGCAGGCATGCATTGCCAACTCTGAACACTATAGAAATGCTCAAGTTCTCTCTAAATACTCTTCTATTTCTTTTTGCTATCATAACCATTCACGGCCAATTGGTGAATGATGCTAACTGAATACCATAGGATAAACAGGAGCTGAAGGCAAGAAAGTGGCTGATATCAGCATAATGAATTGCCACAGGGACCAGTGGTAAGATTGGTACCTAAGAAATAGTTAATTACACAAAGATGTACCTACAAAAATTTAATAACTATCCCTGATTATTAATTCCAATCCCATCTCAGTTAATATGGCTTTCTACCCTTTTCTCCAGGCTCATACAGAAATCTTACACACATATGCTTTTTCTTTTTTAAATGAAAATGGATTGGAACAATATACTTCATCTTATATATTTAAAACAAATAATTCCTCCAGATGAATAGATAAATCTTCTAAAACTAAATATGTAACATTCCACAGAATGGATATTCCATGACTTATTCCACCAGTCTCTCACTAACAGAAACTTTCAGTACTACAAACAATGATGCAATAAAACACCCTATCATCTAACATAGTTAGCTCATGAATCTACATATTCCTTTAGAGACGAGTGCTTTTCCCTCTTTAGAACCTCAGGGAGGAGGGCTGGATCAATAGGTACGGGCCATGTATTTTTTAAAAAATTTATTTACTGAACAAAGAACTACCAGAACATATGTGTATGTTTTGCCAATTTTTCACAAAATAAGCCATTCAAAAAATCACCATCTAAATGAAGAGAACTGGGCTGGGGTTGTGGCTCAGTGGTAGCGTGCTCGCTTAGCATGCGTGAGACACTGGGTTCGATCCTTAGCACCACATATAAATAATAAATGAATAAAATAAAGATCCATCAACAACTAAAAAAATTTTTTAAAAAAATAAATAAATAAATGAAGAGAACTCCAGAAGTCCCTTTTTTTCTCCTCCCTGTCACTAATCACTCACATCTTCCCAAAGATAATATTACCCTAATGCTAACATCACAAGTAAGTTTTGACTGCTTTGAGTTTTGTATTGAGTTATACAATACATATTACTTTGTGTTGGGTTTCTTTCACTTAACATTGTTTTAAGATTCGTATCTATTGGAGTTGGGATTGTGGCTCAGTGGTAGAGCGCTTGCCTCATATGCGTGAGGCACTGGGTTTGATCCTCAGCGCTACATAAAAGTGAATAAAATGAGAATATTGTGTCCATCTACAACTAAAAAAAAAATTTTTAAAAAGATTCATATCTATTGTTCTGTATAGTTGACCATTCACAGTATTATGTAGCATTCCATTGACTAAATATACAATTTATTCACTGCACTGCTGAAGGACATTTAGGAAGTTTCCAGTTTTCAATTACAAATACTGCTAATTTAAAGATTACTACATGTCTCCTTTGGTATACATTTTGTATGCATTTCAGATTGGGTACATACCTAGGATTCAAACTTCTGGGACAGAAGACATGAAAATTTCAGCATTAGTGTATATTGCCAAATTGTCTCCTAAGTACTCATGCTAATTAATATTCTCTGTTGAGTGTTCAAGTGCTCCCTACTTTTGCCAACAGTTGGTAATGTCATCTTTTTTTTCTTCATTTTAACCATTGACAGGTTATGTAATGGGAGCTCACTTAGATTTGACCTTATATTTTTTCAAAGACTAATGAGATTGAACACATTTTAGTAATTTTAATGGTATTTGAGTATCTTTGTTTATAAAGTTCCTATTCAAATGTCAGGCACTTTTTCCTACTTGGTTGTTTATTTTGTTTTCTTTTCTTTTCTGAGGTTAAGGGATTGAACTGAGAGCTTTGTACGTTCTAGTTGTTCCTTCCCTGAACTGACAGCCTTGAACATTCTAGGCAAGTGCTCTTACCACTAAGAATACACACTACTATTGGAAATTGTTTTCCAAAATGGTTGAGCCAATATTCAATCAGCCAATATTAAGTGAAATTTAAAAAATGAACATATGCTACTTCCAGCAATTCTTTTAAATATAAACACTTTAACTCTTACTTGTACAAGATATATTCAGTGTTGTCTTAATATAAAAGACAATTGTATGAAATGTAGCATAATTAAACAAAATGATTCCATATACAAAGATTAGAAACATGCAAAATTAAGCAGCAGTTATAGGTATATATATATATATTTTTAAAGACAGTTTTATTTATTTATTTTTTTAGTTGTAGATGGACACAATGTCTTTATTTTATTGCTTTGTACATGGTGCTGAGGATCGAACCCAGGGCCTCAACGCATGCGAGGCAAGCGCTCTACCGCTGAGCTACAATCCCAGCCCCTATAGGTATATTTTTAATATGTCTTGTATTATAAAATTAAAGGCAGATTAATGGTAAATACTAAATTCAGGATAGTGGTCACCTCTGCAAAGGAAGAAGATACAGTTGAGAAAGGCAACAGTGAGTGCTTCCAAAGCATTCATAAAGCTCTCTTGCTTTAACTAGAAAATTGGTGGGGGAGGGCATAAGAATCCTGTGTTTGGAATGTATTTCACTTAAGAAGTTAATTATTTAAAAAGAAAGGAAAAATATCTGGACAAGTACACAAGAAATTATTTTCTCTGCCTGAAGAAGATAAAGAGTATTGGTGACTTTTATTACAATGCTGCAAAATTTGCACTTTTAAAAATGAGCAAAAAGAGGAGCTGGGATTGTAGCTCAGCGGTAGAGCGCTTGCCTCGCGTGCGTGAGGCCCTGGGTTCGATCCTCAGCACCACATACAAAGCAATAAAATAAAGACATTGTGTCCATCAACAACTAATAAAAAAATATTTAAAAAAATGAGCAAAAAGAATGACTACAAACAGCAAAAGGAAAAAAAGTCAACTATTTAAATTTACTTTATAAAATTTTTTACAGAACTTGAAACATTTTTATTCTAAAAAACACAAAAAATCTTTTAAATGCCCTGAATTTTTAATCAGGTATACAGTATTAAATAATCACACACATGCAAAAATTAGAGGTTAGTGAAAGAAAGCCTCTCCAGGTGCTCTGGGTTAAAGGCTCCTCAATCAAGTGAGTATAATCTTTATTTTGCCTTGGCTGCCTATAAATCCAGAGAGGAGATGTAAACATACATACACTAGACTAAACAGCGGCTAAAAAGTGGCCACTACTTGCTCTCCCACTCACACATACCATGTAAGTCTGTGGGAAAAAACTTACAACTAAACTAAGGAACTCAAGTAAAGTTTTCTGAAAATAACCCAGAGCTGACAAGTCAGTAGGAGGGCCTGGATGGTTTCAAGACACAGTTTTTAACCAAGACTTGGACCTCCAACTGTTTTCTTAAACAAAGATTTACATCCTATCCTTGGCTAAATTACTTATAAATTAATCAAATTAATTACTCTGAGTGGATAAGCAGGAGGCTGGACAAGATAGTGCTGATGTCAGTCGATGAAGTCTGTGTTGTTTTAACTAAATATATCAGTTTAGTTTTAAACAGATCTACTGTGCACAAATATGGTAAAAGACTCACATACTACCCAAAATCTTAGTTCTGTTTCCTGTCCTGGAAACAAACATACATAGTTTTAATATATCTGACATAATAAAAATACTAAATTTTCTGCAACCACAAATTCATATTTTATAACAATGATTCATTTATTTAAAAAAGTAGTGGCTTTTATTCTGCTTACAAAACTATATACTAATGCATCCAGAAATGTTTTTAGGTTAATATGTAATTATTTAGAACATATAGATTAATGCAAACAAATCAACTCAAGTATTTATAGATCAATTTAATCATTTATTTGATTTTAAAAAATATTTCTAAGTCCATTTTTACAAAGAAAGAAAACTAAATTGCTCTCTAAATGTCTAACAAGTAGAACTTTTAACTTTGTCTCAAGATATAACATCCAGAATGTAAAGGTATCAATTTCTAAATCAGGACTTATTTTATGTTATACTTACTTATATTTTACAGCTGCTGCTGTCCCAGTTACAAAAAAAAAGCTTTACAAAGCTTACAACTTGGAAATAGACTTTTATGGTTATGAATCAGAAGGAAAGTTTTTTCTAAATAATTAGAAGGTTATGATTTTTTAATTCACAAATTGACTATACTCGGTCACCTTTGAGTAATGGAAATCTCTGTTTAAACATTCTTTTGGCAATGGGCATCAAGAATTAGATCTTATTTCCAAGCTTTACCAGCTGGGTTTTGTCATTAACATTTATTAACAATCTAAGATATGGCTTTCACCGTCTAATCCGTACTACACAAATGTTTTGTATGGCCCTCCAGAGGGTTTTGATGTGACAAATTACTGGCAGAGATTATAGCCCTGTGGCTGTTCACCAGAGGCAATGTAAAATTAACATGGTACTAATCCAATTTAAACAAAAAGTTGCACAATCCTATGAACAAAAGCAGATAGACAATTCCAATTTTATATTCAAACATAATGTGTTTTTAATAAAAAATATTTAGGGAAACATTTTTAAGTAATTTTCACACATATGAAATGTGCCAATTTGATGAAGTTATTAATTTTCCAAAAACAGAGGCAGTGCACAATTCACTATGGAGATGTGACTTTTCTCCTTAATGATTTCTAGTGGCCAAAAATCTGTTTACAATGTTTTTCTAAAGCAGAACTTTGTGGGGTAAGGAATAAAATTGATCTACAATAAGAAAACAATTAAAAACACTGCACTCAAAGATTGAAACTGTTACTTTTATTTTCTTCCATGGAGTACTGGTATAAGTCTTGGAGAACCACTAATTTAACACTGTTTTCTTTCCTTATAGTAACTGAAGAGAAAGAGAACATCTGAGTTTTTGTGACATCCTCTCTCTTTAAGAATGAATAGCTAAAATTACTTTGCAGTGATTTTTGATCTAGAGGGTAGAAAATAGGAATAATAAATAAAAACTGGACTAAGGGGAAAGATCTAGAAGACAACAAAATGTATGAGGATGCATATGTCAGAAAGGAGTTCTTGGTAAGGAGCCTTTCATACCAAATTTCCTTTTAAGGAAAACTACCTTAGTATCCCAAGTAAAGTTAACAAAGAGCAATGAATTTCAGTGATTCTAATCAAACATTATTTACTTATATTTTCAAAACTACCTCAGTGGTGAAAAACTGTAATCTATAATATGTACATGGGAATAAGACTTAAATCAAATACAGTAAAAAATTCTTGCACTGATATTTCTTAATAAGAAATATTGAATTATGAATGAAAATGTTTTAATACTTACTAATGAGCATTCATTTCCCCAAAGGAAATATCTTAACATCTAATACTGTTCAAACTATTTTAGTAATGCCTTATAATTAATTACCACTGTATTAGTCCCTTATTCACTACTCAACTTCTTCAATGGCAGGCACTATCTTCTGCATCTTTCCTATCCACTCTATTTTAAAACTTGAAATTATTTCCTATGTTAAGTATTATTTCAAACATCTTCTCCTTAAGATATTCCTCCTTTAAGTTTGAGTGGCAAATGGAAGGATAATTCACTTGTCCCTTTTTTAATCACACATGCTAACACCATCCTGTTATATTCTTGTTAAATATCAATCCTTCCAGCAGAGCTTTAAGTTCCACATGGGAAACAACAGCTATATCCATAGCATCAAGCACTGTGCCAGGTACATATCAGGCTCTCAATAAGCACTTGTTGAATGAATAAATGAAGGAAATAAACAAAGGAATTACCTACATATGTTCTTTAGACTCAATATATTCTTATCCCTCTATATCCAAATGCCAGGAAGTTCACCTAATGACACTCTTGTGTATCTGCACATTTCAACCCAATGTGGTTTTTCCTTCTTAAGTTTTCTATAGAATATCAAAACTACCATCCAAACTACTATTATTACTCAAACTATATCCTACCCCACTTTCTTACCACATTGTAAAGCAACATCCCCTGTTCTCTATACATAAAATTTTTAAAGTATTGTTAATGCCTACCATTTCTTTGAGTAGCTACTCGGTAACAAAGTCCTCTAATATTTGTCCTGTTCATCAACACCCAAAAGCTACCATCACTAAGGTCCCCATGGACTAAAAGCAAGACCACTACATAATACCTTTATGGCTTTTCTTTAATGACAGTTACCATTTATTGAACACATACTGTGTCATCAAACACTGCATTGTTTTACAGACTGCTAATTTAACTCTGTGAACAACTTGTGAGAAAAATTTTCTCATTGTACAAATGAGGAGATTAATCAGAGACATTAAGTAACCTAAGTCACAGAGGTTTTAAGAGATAAAGCCAACATTCACATCAAATCTTGACTGTAGGGCCATGTTTTTAACTACAACACATGCTGCTTCTGATAAATTTTGTCTTGTTACTTTCATGGCTATTCTCATTGTACATTACCTTGCTCCTAATTCCAAAAGAACTCCTCCTGATTGTACTAGATGCGACCTAAATATCTTAGCATCATAACATTATACTAGCTTCTCCCTTTAAGTCATTTCAGTTCTCACTATAAGAGTTAACAGTTGATGTCATTTTCCTTGATAGGATATGCCAACTCATGACTATTTCTGCTTCAATATTCTATCAGAAATCTATCTTCCATGGCTCCTATGGACCAATACTATGGTATTATGAATGAGAAAGGGCTTGGATTTTAGTCAATAACTTTAATCCTGGCTCTATCATTTAGTACCTGTGTGATCTTATATAATTTCAGGTCTCAGTTTCTTCATCTATAAAATCAGAATATTACCTGCTATATAGGTACCTTTGTTATTACATTCAGCATAGGGCATATAGCCCTTGATAAGTACTAAATGGTCTACTGGCATCATTATAATTAAATTTACTATCTCTAGTTGCTATATTCTCCATCTTTCTCCTTAAACATAAAAATTCTAGGGTCTATCAGCACAGCTTCAAATATCACCTCTGCAAAGGATTCCATCTCTTTTCTGAAGCCCATGCATACTCCCAACAACAGATGCATATTTCTTACTGCTTTCGGAATTTTTCTGTAAAAATTAAAATGTCCACATTTGCAAATCTTATCTCTTTCCCATACTTCAATTAGTGTCTTAATTTTTTTCCCAAAACTGGAAACTCCAGACACTACAGCTTGTACCCTTGGCATCGTCTTTGGCAAGAATCTTCTATGCATTCCTACTGCTATCACTTAAGTTCAAAGCCTTATTACCTGAAATAACTTATAAAATGCTTTACAAGAACAGGCTTTGCTTCCCCTCTTCAGGCTTCTTTGCTACCATCATTCCATTCATTATATTTATATCCCTCCCCACTACTTTGCTAAGTCACACCCAATTCTTCTATTTAAATCCGATCGACTCCTCTCTTCAGGTCCATCTTAAATATCTCCTTATCTATGAAACCTTTCCTAAGTGCTATTAAATAAACATACTTTTCTTTTCCTGAGTACTCTAAGATTGTTCTCAGGGATCTTACTATTGGGTAGTAATGTTATATTTATAATTGTTTCTTCCTTAATATTAAATTCCAAGCTCCTCGAGGGAAAGACCTATGCCTTACTTTTATCTTTATACCTACGACAGTGCCTTTAATACAAAAGGTCTTCTGTACTACACACATAATGCCCATTTTTAGTCTTGTCAGCATTAAAATATTATATGTTGAGCACCCCTAAATCTGAAAAACCAAACTTCAAATCTGAAATTTTTTCAGAACTGATAATGCAGTATAGTACTCTGTGAAGTTGGCAAAAAGAATATTTCATAGTATTTGATAGCTATGGAGATATATTAAGAAAAATACAAACCTGAAAAACATTATATACCAAATTTCATTCAGAAAGCTGACATCAAAGAACAAATTTAGGGTAAATTAATCATTACTGATCCTAAAAGTTTTAGGTTAAATAAACTTGATTCAAAATAAAAACACTGCTCTTTGATCTTATTCATTTGAAAAAACTATGCCCCAAATTAAGATTACTTTCTTATGAAGCTAACTGTACTTGTTCTCTATAGTAGCAGAAAGAAAAAATATGTTAAGAATAACTCAGGAAACTACTATCAAGCTTTTAAACCCTTAAACTTACCAAAATTTCCCTATGATCCTGTTTCTTAACCAAAGTACTATATCTTCCTAGGCATGATATTTTAAATATTTCATAAGATTTGTGAAAATACTAAGTGTAAGTTATCCTTAGGTTGTCCTCTTCTCAAAAGTACTCCCAGGGAAAAGATTAGCTAGTACTAAGGAGGAATAAGTCAAACTAAAAGAAATTATTCCCAATTTCTTCTGGAGAAAAGGATAGTTGGCCATTAAAAATAAATAGATTTAAAAGTTTCAGTAATAAGGCTTTTTCTCCCCCTGGAGATTACCCACATTCTCCCTTGAATGTGTATTCCTTGCTTTACCCTAAAAGCTTCTCTCTCTTTGAAAGAGCCCATTCTTCCTTGAAATGTGCCCCTGTTTCCCTAAATAAATCTGTATGTCTCTGTACGGGGAGGGGTATGCTTCAGTTTTTAATTATTGAACACTTCAAATAAAAAGACCTTAATCTCAAAAAATAGTACTGGATATTCAAATGCAGTCATCTGAACATAAAAGATGTTGCCAAACATGCAAACTTGTAAAGAAATAAGAGGGAAAAAGACATAAAAAGAATAAGCTATAAACTACATACCTGTTTAAGTCTGGCAAGTTCTTTCAAAGCTCGTCCCCACTGCTGCTTATAATGAAGTTTAGACTTGGTTGCAGATTCCAACTTTCTTTCAAGTTCAACCTAACAGTGATTAAAATCATATCAAGTGAAACACTATACCACTGTGTACAATCACTGAAAGATAATATATACAAAGAGTCTGGCTTAAGAAAAGAGTTTATATAGTGTAACATACGACATCATCTAAAACTGTTACATAATTTACTATAAATATTATGGCACATGAACATTTTCTTGTTTAAAATATAGTCTTACTTTTATTGCCTTACAGCCTATACTAAAAAGAATTGAATTAGTCTTAACCTCCAGACGGTTACTATAAATGTATTTAAACATGTATATTATATCGAGTAAAAATTACATTCTTTTTTTTAATAAAAAGCAGTTCTAACTGTTGACATTCCAATTTAGATAGCATTCTAAATCTTAGAAACCGAATATTCCTTTTGGAGGCCTATCATTATGTGGAATTTGGTCTTACACTGAAGAGAGCTAGTAGAGATACTTTTTTATATTTTGGCAAAACCATGAACACTGGAAACAGTAAAATATTTTATCACAAAGCAATTTACTGAGAGAGAGTACAAAGTCAAAAATTTTAAGAATGTTAAACCCAAGAGTAAGAAAAATGTTCCTTAGCAACACATATGTAACTTTTATTTTCTATTTTTCCTCAAATATATAAAGAAAAACACTACAGTGATTCAATTTAAAAATATGGTTATTTATACTTGCAGCAGGCAATCTGTTGTACATGAACTGAAGCCAACTTGGCTATGTTTTGGAATGTACTCACTCAGTGTTTCAAACCAAGTACCAAACAAATTCATGTAGCCAAGAGACAGTTTTACTATTAAGTGATAATGTAATAATCTGCTTGAATTACAGTAAGACACTGTCACTCTGAACTGGTCAAATTTTTTTTTTATATCAAGTCTAGTTTTTCCCATACAACTCCTAATGTTTCACAAGACAACAAAAACGAAGATGTTATAAAAATTCCAACTTCAGAAAACTCATGAAAATAAAATGAAAGAAAAAGCACACTGCCAAATTCCCTTCACAAAAAGACCAGAACATTCTCTGCAGTAATATATGACTACATGAAGTCAAGGTCTTTTCTGCTTTACAAATCTTTAGTGCTTGGATTTAGATGTGTTGACATTTCACAACTAGACTCAAGCATCTTAAGTTGAATAATATTGCTGAGATTATTGGAGATAATCTTTTCCACTTAGGCCCCAAAGATTTATACATATTACTTGGTAATTTAACAACAGGCCATACCTCAGAAGAGTAGAAAAAAATCTTTTTATAGCTATGGGATAAGAGTAGTATTTGATAATAAAAGATCATGCATCTTGGACAAAGATCTAACATCCTAGATGGGCCCAAGGATGAAGTTCAATGGAACAGTTCCACCAGAAAAATGTGTCTGGGTAGGTTCTACCAGTTTTACCATAAATATTTTAAAAATTCACATTTGCATGGTTATTTATACTAACTTAAAATACATGTACAATTGTATGTATGACTTTTTTATTCTTGAATTGAAAAACCTGTAGCTAGCAAATATGAGGCACAAACCTAATTCATTAATTTCACCAAATCAGTGATTACTAACTTTTGCTTTTCTTAAAAGATATAGATGCCTCCATGATTCTAAATATATGATCCCACTGCCAGAAAAATGCCCATAACCAAAATTTTGATACATTTTCAGAGCATTCAAAGATCTTGAATTAAGAATCCTTATTGTAAATAGATTTGAGACTTCCGGAAGGCTTTGTTTTTATATTTTTATTTAAGGTTTCCTTGGTCCATGACTGAAGTAATGTTTTCTGGAAAGGAAAATCTGGCTCAGCATCTAAGACTCAATTTAGACACTATAGAAGACCAAACACATTGACCAGTATTCATTGGTTCCAACTTTCCTATTTCCACCCTTGATATTTCCACAATTTCAGCTCTCAAGTAAAGGTATGATATTGTCTTTGTCTCTTATCTCCTATTCCCAGGCCCAATCTGTCACAAGGAACTACAGATTTCTTTCTTGAAATATTTTCAAATTTTATTCCTTGATATTCCTACTGCCACTTCCTTAGCCTATACCTGACTAAATTCATCTTGACTAAATGAGAAAGATTTCTTATTTCTCAGCTTCAAATCTACAAATACTGTAAGCCACTATATGATCAATTCTCTATTTAAAAATCTACTCTAGGGGCTGGGATTGTAGCTCAGTGTAGAGCGCTTGCCTCACATGCGTGAGGCCCTGGGTTCGATCCTCAGCACCATATACAAAGCAATAAAATAAAGACATTGTGTCCATCAACAACTAAAAAAAAATATTAAAAAAAAAACTACTCACATGTATTTAAATGCAACTTTTGAGAAAAATAAATAAAAATTAAAATTAAAAAAAAAAAAAAAACTACTCTAGTCACTATTTCTCTATGATATTAAACACATTTTTCTGCCTAGGATTCAAGGTACATCAAAATATAATTTCCATACTTCTTTTTTAGTATTCCTTCAAACCCTCTACTCCAACCAGGTTTGTGTTCCTTAAGCCCTGTATCCTCCTCATCCTAGTTTCTTCCTAAGCCTACCAATTCCCTTCCATCTCTTCTTGCCTAAATCTTAAGGCTCAGCTCAAATTTCTACCTCTACATGACACTGTCTTAAAACTACTAAATACAGAACATCAAATAGTTTCTTTTCTGAACTGCAGAGTTTCTATCCCATTCCTTTGTTATCTGATCATTCATGATCAGTTTTACTGCCCTTAGTCATCTCTCTAATTACAAAATGAATATTTAAAAGTGAAGTTCTAAAAGGATAATACACTTTCACTCTTTTATCCTTCCCATTTGTGTGAACAGTGGGCATACAGTAGATAATATTATAGATAAAAATGTTCTTGAATATACTACATAAATTTTAGCCTGATTAAAATCTCTACATTCTTTCAGTATGTTTTCTTTTTTCAACTTCAGAATGCCCTATTAAATTATATGCTTTCCATATTCTTTAAAGTTCCAATTATTTTCAAACTATGTAAAGAACAATTCCTAGGTAAAAGAAAAATTAAACTATTATTCACGCTTACATAATCAAAGGAATTAAGTA
This sequence comes from Geosciurus inauris, assembly GCA_004024805.1. Taxonomy (NCBI): domain Eukaryota; kingdom Metazoa; phylum Chordata; class Mammalia; order Rodentia; family Sciuridae; genus Geosciurus; species Geosciurus inauris. The sequence goes on along the minus strand of PVHX01016525.1, from coordinate 8,763 downwards.
TCGCATTTAATAAAACTGTATCTTAAATGTTTAGACTCTTTCATTGAAAATGGGAATATTTGTGTTATATAAAAAAGAACAGGCAATCAGAAAAGAAAAAAGCTCTCGATTAGACATAACAAGAAAGTACAGAATAACTCAGATACTTTTTCACTTAGGTCTTTTTTGTGCTTTAATCTCTTTGTTACTATTTAAGAAATAAGATTCTGCCCTCTTCTGGCTCCAAAAAGATTTACAAAAAAAAAAAAAAAAAATTCAGAAGAGTGAAAAAGTCTTGTTTTATAGACATTATTAAACATACTTGATGAATTAATTCATGGAGTCTAATGTAGAAGTAGTTTTTCTCTCTCAACAAGTTCATGGCCCTGGAAATACTTTTAATATATTTAATGATATTTATCCTCTTAGTAAAGAGTGTAGTTAGAAAAAGAATTCTAAGAATCATTTAAAATTTATTTCTATGGTGGATATTACCTAGTCATGCAGTTCATATTCAGAGATGACTATCTGGTCTCTGAACTTCCTCAAGATAAAGTAGGTATCAAAAAATGTTTCCATTTTGACACATCTTATGAGAACTGATGAGATAGTATCTAATGAGTACCTCAAATATTTCTGATGGATACTACAGAAAATGCATCTTCATAAATATTTTAATACTTGATTTTATCAAAAGAGGTATGGGGAATGTTGAGCTGGACTCAAGCTCACTGATAGAGAAATAGAGACAGACAAAAATAAATAAAGCAATTGTCCAAAATATGTAAGAAACAGAATCCACCTGCTTTGCAATTAAATGAATATGAGAATAAAAAGACCCAAAGGTAGCCTGGCAGTTGACAGGCAACAGAACTTTAAGTTCAGAAAAACTAGTAGAAAATAGCAAGGGAGGTGACCGACTTTAGTTTTGGACATTCTGGGTTATCTTAGAGTTTCGACCTCAAAGTGTTCAATTAGGTTGAAACTATTTCCATAACAATTCTAGGAAATTAGCTGTCTTTTCCACTTACATTCTTTTATGAGTATACAGTGGAGTTTTCCATAGGCTATATGTTGTGTAACATAACAACAGACTGAATACAAGAGCAGATGTAAGAATTTAGCTGTATTCTGTTATCCAGATACTAAAGAGATTAGCAAAAATGTAGAACAATGTCACTCTTCTCACAAGTTTTTGTTTTAGAAAATAATTATTTTAAATGAAAATGATCTATGCTACTATAAATGGTTTTTTTTAGATGAATAAATACTTTAAAACAATTCTAAACTTTAATTTTTAATGTAGTAGTTACCAACAGATAAAAATTGCTTTGGAATCCTCAATATTTTTAAATTATTAGCTATCTATCAGTAGTTAATTTTTTTTTCCTTAAGATGCACAAAGGGTCCTAAATGCAAAAAGTTTGAGAACTGCTGTTCTAAAGCATTCATGAAAAGATTTTGGGTAGGAAATTCTGAGACAGGTCTTGTCCTCTTACACGTTTTCCACATGCTAGTTGAATTTTCTTTTTATTTTTTTTTTAAATATTTTTTTAGTTATAGATGGACACATTATCTTTATTTTATTTTTATGTGGTGCTGAGGATTGAACCCAGTGCCTCACGCATGCGAGGCAGGCGCTCTACCACTGAGCCACAATCCCAGCCCTGAATTTTCTTTTTAAATGTAAAGATCAAATTACTCTCCTACTTAAAACTCTTCAATGGTATCTCATTATTTAAATTTTATGTTTGTAAGTAAAAGATAAATGTTAAGTAAACAATGTTCTAGGTTCTGTGCTATTTTGCAACTCTTAACTCATTTAATTCTTTTATCAACCTTATTAGCACCATTTAAAAAACATGGAAATAAATACAGAGAAGTAAAAGAACTTGCCCAAGGTGACACAGTTACCAAGGTGGCAGAACAAGACTGATGCACATCTCTACTGAATTAAGAACAAAACTTAAACTTGCTATGCCTTTACAACATGTATTTTAAATCTCACCTTGTATGCTGTCCCCACCAGTCCCATACTTTAGGCTGGACTTCTTCCTCACTCAGTCCAGTCTAAGTCTCAAGTCTTTGAAGGTGCTCAACTGGACACACTTCCCATACCTCTTTACTTCAGTGGCTTCTCCTCCCCTCACAGATCAGCATACATACCTTGTCAAAACTTAGGTTGTCTGTTGAACATTACACATTTTAAACGCCTAGCCCCTGCATATTCCATTCATGGGGGAACCCCAATAACAAGTTAAAGGTAGAAGCTGGCTTCTAATCACGGAAAACAAAATAGAATCCCTTCATCCAAACTGAGAGCTATACTACAGGTGTGTGATTTAAATGAATACTCCTGTCTACGACATAGAATCTAGAGAGTAGTGATAAACGGAATATTCACAATATTCCACATAACAGTTTTCAGCAGTATGACCTTGTAACAGTGGTCTACTTTATGCTTGAATATAGCCCTTGCTAATCTGCCTCTAAAACTTATTTTTTTTAAATTTTATTTACTTTTTTAGTTATAGGTGGACAGAATATCTTTATTTTATTTTTATGTGGTGCTGAGGATTGAACCCAGTGCCTCACGCATGCGAGGCGAGCACGCTACCACTGCGCCACAATCCCAGCCCCTAAAACTTATTTTTAATAATGGACATGTTTCTTTCTCTTTTTCTCTCCCTGCTCCTCCCTAATGTTCCCCTCTCCTTAACCTCAGGGAAACAGGATTACCTTTCTCATCCAAGGTAGAGTTATCTGTTCTTCAGCATGCACCCACCACAGGAATGAAGTAATTCAGACTTTGGGGATGGTACCAGAGGATCTCAGAAATGTCTGTTTCCCAAATTAACAAGTGAATTACAAGTCTCAACAGAGAACAGGTGGAATGTAGCCTTTAAAGCACCTCTTTAAAAGCCCCCTGCTCCCCTAGATGGGAGAATCACAGCCTGTGGGACGGGAGTCCCCTGTGCTTCTCCTTTGCTAGCAAAGCAATAAATTTTTTTTTCTTTTTTCTCAAAACTGTGTCCTGGGGAACACAGGATTGGCATGGGGAAAAGGACCAAGCTTTTGGTAACATTAGAATGAGAAGATTCAGGATTCTGTGACAAGGCAGTGATAACACTCACCAACAGGAGAATCCTAAGTAGACCATTTGAGACAGGATACTGTCTGCAACTTGCTTCTTCTAGTTCCTGCTCATATTCTGAAACTTGTTCTTCATTCACTTGACAGTTTGTGGATTTCTTTATTCCTAGAGTTAGTTCTGCTTGCAACTGAATATCCTAATTAGCATAAGCTATAACTGATGTGAACCGACAAATATGCCATATACCTTGAATTCACTGATGTGTTATTTCATGTTAGAACAATACAGTAAAACATTACATTGTATACACACATTATTACTAATTTTATAAACTGATTACTTGGATTAGTGTCAAATATTGACATGGGTACCTTTTCTAAGGTGAGAAGATTTATTTCAGACTGTAGATGGATTTCTGGTTTGTTGCTTTGCTGATCTTTGAACTGTTGAAACTCTTTCTCCAAAATCTTATACTTATTTTCAGCATCATTAAGCTGTATTTCAAAAAAAAAAATTTTTTTAGCCACTTAAAGATAATCATAAGCAAAGTTTAATATTATAGGATTCAATTCAATAGTGTCTTTTTCTTCTTATTCTAAAGCATATCCATAGTAGAAAATTTGGAAAATACATAAAGTATAAGGAGGACAATAAACATCTTCAGTATACCAACTGATTAAAAACTTTTTATAGGTAAAAGACTGAGAATCAGTGAGCTAAATAACTGAAGTGATGCCAAAGAGCTGTGAACTAATCAGTAGCAGAGGCAAAAAGAGAATTCAGATATTTTCATTTCCTAGAATAAAGCTATAACAAAAACAGTCAATACTTGTAAATGAATAGTGAGGTAGGATTTGCCTTACAACTATCATTTCCCTTTGAACAGTTTCAAAATATTTTTAAAAATTGAGAATATAAAAGTGTTCTTTTTAAATCTGAGGGCTTTTTTTTTTTTAACCTTTCTTTTAGTTATTTATTTTTATGGAGTGCTGAGGATCGAACTCAGTGCCTTACAAGTGCTAAGCAAGTGCTCTACAACTGAGCCACAATGCCAGCCCAAATCTGAGGTTTTTTAATTAAATGTAAATAAGGATCATTAAAGTTATTTTCCATAACAAACGAAAATGACTCCATCATTTGATATAACCTATTATTTCTTTCTTCAGATTTAAGACACAACTGACATTGAAATACTGAGAGAATTTGTGGCAAAAATGGAACTTAAATCATCAGTGATAAAATGTTCTAATCCGGACTTATCTAGTATCTTTAGTTAATGAGTTGTTCCATACATGAATAGTTTCCATATAACTAAAGTTTACCTCTTTTAACATCTAAAGTTGAATAGAAACATTGTAAAGTATCTCCCTCACTTTTCTGTTTTAAACAAAAAACAATAAAGTTAATACTGCATTTCATAGATTCTTCACCATTCAGGGGTATTATCATGAACAGCTATTGTTACAATCAGGTTGTAAAGCAGCAAGCTATTGAGGCATGTTGGGTTCTTTTCCTTTGCTAAGTGGTCCACCAATTACAATGATTTTGAGTTGTGACCTGCTTTTTCCTACTTAAATACAGACACTTTATCTGCAACAGCTCTCACTGATGGTGTGTTTAACTGACTCTTCTACTTATTTAGAATTGCATATACAATATGTTACCTAGTCAGAGTAATATCCTAAAAAGTTTTCCTTATACATAAAATGTGAAATGTATATAGTCCTGGCCTTGGCAATTTGGACATCCTGGAAATTTCCTCTTTCCTTCCTGGGTCTTAGAATACCGATTCAAGAACAGAGGTGTGCCCTGAGTAATTTTTCCAAAATATCAGTACTTTCTACAAAGAATCTTCTTATAAAAAATGTAAACTAAGCCGGGCGCGGTGGCTCAAGCCTGTAATCCCAGCACTTAGGAAGGCTGAGACAGGAGAATTGCGAGTTCAAAGCCAACCTCAGCAACGGCGAGGCGCTAAGCAACTCAACGAGACCCTGTCTCTACATAAAACACAAAATAGGGCTGGGGATGTGGCTTAGTGGTAAAGTGCCCCTGAGTTCAATCCCCAGTACCAAAAAAAAAAAAAAAGTAAACTAATTATACTAGTCTTGGACAGGGTACAGATGTGCTTTCCAAGGGCTTTCTTGATGATTCTAACACATAGGAAGAGCTTTTGTTCTAGACAGCTAAACCTTCCTGATAAGTACAAGAGAAGCATTACCGGTGAATCTCATAACAGTTGCCCACTTTTACAACTTCTTCACATTTGAAATTAGAACCTCAAAGTAACAATCAAATTCATATTTATGACTATGTAAATAACATGTCTATAACTAATCCTGAGCTGCTATGGAAACTACTCTTCATGCTAGAATGTACTTAAGACTTTAAAGGCATTCATCATACATACTAATTTATACTGAAAATTTCCAAGAAAGATAAAACTTAATTTTCAATAGCTTAATCTTTTTTTCTGCAAATATTTGAGTCCCTATCACTGGTGACAACTGGGCTAGCTCCAAGCATACATTTATAAACCAAAACAGTTTTTATGAAGTAAATAATCTGACACTGATTGAATTTATCATACTAATGAAAATCAAAGCTGATATATAATAAAAAATAGGAAAGTAAGATTCCACTAGAACATATAACAAAAATTTGACCTAAATTGGGGAGTGGGGTCAGTGAAGATTTTTTGGGATAAATGATACTTTAAATAAAACCTAGAGTTCATGGGGCCTAGAGAAGATAGCACACATGAATATCCTGCCAGGGAAGTAAAAGTATCCTTACATACTACTGAGAGAAGATCAGCATGGAGAGAAAGAACACAACAGAAGTGAAAAAACAGGACATTAGATTCAAGGCAGGCTAGGTACAAAGTATGCAGATATACAGAGGCTTGTGAGGCAAGGCAATGATTCTGACCTTTTTTTTTTTTTTTTTTTGGTGGTGGTGCTGGGGACTAAACCCAGGGCCTTGTGCATGCACAAGGCCACTCTACCAACTGAGCTATATCCCCATCCCTCTGATAATGATCTTTATCCTATGAATAGTAAAGAGACACTGAAAGGTTTTAAAAAGAAGGGTACTATGATCCCCAAATTTCAAAAATATTCTGGTTGCAACATAAGATTAGATAGGCCCATCCCTGAAATACAGAACTCTGACAGGGAGATCAGGTATGAATGGGAAGATCATGTTGGATTTAAAATGCCTTTAAGACATCCAAGTAGAGATGTTAAAAAGGCAATGTAGTATATGGCACTAGAGTGTAAAGGAAAGGTTTTGAATATCAATGTGAATGCCCCAGATGTACCTACGATTGTCTCTGAAGTCAGATTACTTAGTAGAAGTAAGCCCTGAGCTTGGACAAAGTTCAACATTTAATAACTAGATAAAGGAAAATCAGGTTGCAAAATAGCTTGAAGGGTCACCAAACAAGTAGAGGAAAACAGAGCGGTGGTACAGAAGATGGGAAGAGAACACATAAAAACAAGGACAATAGTGTTGATCATGTTATTAAATTTTAATAACATGAAAAATGCCCACTAAATTTAGTGACTCAGCCACTGGTGGCTTCTCTGACAAATGGGGACACAAAGCCAAGTGCGATGGGTTAAGAGGTGACTGTGAGGTAAGGAAATGGAAAGGACATAGAAAATTCATGAAATTTGGTTCTTAACTGAACTTTGTCCAGTGCTACATTAATATCCATATTTGCTAAAAGGAGATTTATCAGAAAATCATTTTACATTAGAAGTCACCAAAAACATAGTTTTCCACAAAGTTATAAAGTCAGGAAAATTCTTCAATATAACCTCAGCTTTAACAGAAAAACAAGATCCAGGACTGGGGATGTAGCTCCATGGTGGAGGGCTTGCCTGGTGTGTGTGAGGACCTGGTGTTCAACCTCCAACACCACAAGAAAGAAGAGGGGGAGGGGGAGGAGGAGGATCCAACTTAAATTTGAATCACAGTGTAATAAATATGATAAATAGCCCAAATCATAGTAAATTGTATCATTAGTGAGCTATTTCTAGAATGCAAATAAACGCTAAGTGTAAGATGATGACAACCTGCTGCTGAAGTCGGTGCTTATCCTCTTCTAGCTGCTTGATCTTTAATCTTTCCAGCTCTACTTGGTGAATGCAGTCTTCTTTGGCCCTACGGACACAGTCCTGAAGTTCTTGCAGGTTCCGTTCACGTTCTGATTGCAGTTCCTTTTTCTCTCTTTGAAGCTAAAAACAAAAGCATCTTTAAGAGGCTGGCCTGTTAGAAGCTGCATTATACTGTTGAATAGTCTATTATCAATATAAAATGTTCAGAATATTTACAAATTTATTTTCACATCCCTTTTAGTTATCAATTAATGTTTATACTGATTTTATAATTTTCAATCATCATTTAATACTAATAAGAAAGTATATTAAAAAATTTATATACAACTTGTATACAATTCCCGTTGGAATAAAATCCTATTTTATTATATAAGCATATGTGCTCAAATTTAATTTCTTTTATTAGAAACTTCGGATTCTCTGCCTAATCATTTAGAAGATATTATTCAAAATTAAACAACTAAACCATTAGGAAATTCCAGAAACTATATAATGGCTAAGTTAGGGTAATTTGCTAAGAAAATTTTAAGAAACATTATAAGTACAGAAGGGACACACAAATTTAGTGTGAGAAAATTCTAATTATTTTAAGGCAAATTTTGTAGAACTGTTAAAGGGTAAAACTTAGTTAAGGCCTAATAAAAGCTAATTTAACATACTAACATAAGCTCTTTAGGATCTAATCTTTAATGGATAAGAACGAGGGAAATTCCCTTCTCTCTGCTAACAAAATTAGGATTATATGCCCCCATTTTATGCTACATTTTCTTTTTCTAGGCAGTGTAACTATCCATTCCTTCTATATAATTTTAACCAAAAACTTCCACATTATAGAAGTCAGCCAAACTTGAGCAAAATAGTTAAATAGTTCAAGTAACACTTTTCTATCAATTCCTAACATTCTAACATATCAAACATGCTTTACCTAGTCGAAGTTTTCCCCACAATGTCTGAAGAACAATTTCCATTAAATATAGTAAGTACAGAGCAAAAAGAAGCAAATGGTATGAACTTTATAGATTATGAAATAAGAATATATGATAGATGAATGAAGTACCTCTGTTTCTGCATTGGCAAGCTGCTGTTCTCGCTTTTCTAAGTCAATTAGGGTTTTTTGAAGTTTTCCTTCTAAAATACTATATTCAGCCACCTAAAAATATAAAGAAAAGTTACCTTAACTCACTCTCCATGTTCAAAGCACAAATTCAAAAATACATATCATTTCACTGAAATACAATCTGAAAATAGGAAATAGTCAAATTACATGAACCAATTCAAAGCAGAAATTTTGTCTACCCTAAGAAGAGGAGACCATTATGTTTATGTTTTGATATCTATAGTGGTATTCAGTTTCACAAGGAAGCCCACTCTTTTTTTTTTTTTTTTAATTTAATTATTTTATTTAAATGCATTTCAAGTCATAGTACATATACAGAGCTCAGTTTTTCCAATTCTCTGGTTTCAAATCAGATAGAGTCACATTATTTGTGTCTTCATACCTGCACCAGGGGCAATAATGACCCTCTCAATCAACCATCATTACTATACGCATTACCCTTTCTTTCCTCC